>JAJOOS010008716.1:0-10516 GCA_029582725.1 Solanum chiquidenum
CATGCAAAACACTATTCAAGAATTACTTATTTACTATTCATACTTTGTTAATCGCTCATGGATCCCACAACCCTAGTTGTGAAGTTTAGTTACCCATAATAGCAAGAACACAATTCATAATATTAGATGAAGAAATCATGAACTTACGTAACGAGAATAATAAACCCAGAAATTCAACTTGAATTTCAAAGCCAAAATCTTCAAAACGAACTTAGGAAATCAATAATTGTTAGGTTTTCCAATTGATCGCCCAAGTCACAAAGTAAAACTAGAATAATAATGTCTCTCCCCCAAAAACGAGGTTTACATGCCCTATTTATAGAAAACAAATCCTAAATAAAAAGAAAAACAAATTAAGGAAAGTTTATTTCAGGTACGCGTCTTTATTCCACGAGACTGACTTACGGACCGTCGATGGATCTACGGTCCGTAAGTCCCTTCCGTCAACCAGGACTTAGAAAATATTTCAGCTTCCAAAAATCAGCTTCTCTGAAGCAAACGACGGACTAGCAGTACGGACCGTAGATCGATCTACTGTCCGTCAATCCCCTCCGTAGCTCCACACTTAGAATCTTCAAAAATCAGGTACTGGAACCCTCGCAGTATCAATATACGGATCAACAGTACGGTCCGTAGATCAATATACGAACCGTCAATGGGCACCGTGGTTCCACACTTGGTCAGATTTCCCTGATTAGTCTTCCATACCTTGCCTGCTGATCTACGGTCATCATATACGGGCCGTCGATGGACCTACGGTCCGTAGATCATCTCCGTGAATGCCCTTTTTCTGCATTTCTTTCAGCTGTCTCTATACTTCCGCGCCTGAACATCTTTCCTGCAAAATATGATAAAAACACATAAAAACCAATACAAAAAGGCCCTAGACACACACAACTTGTAAGTGAAATGTATTAGAAATACTGTAAACTCACGATATATCAACAACCCCAACTTGGGATTTTGGCCTAAGTTGGTTATTCAAAAAAACTACGTCTCATGGGGATTAAGGGTAAAGGGATAAAGAAAGGTCACAATTCCATCAAGTTTCTTCCAAGAAAAGGTAAGGCTCAAAGGGTATTCAAGCAAAGATCACACACTGACAAGGTAGGCCACAAAAGAGGTATAATGTCAAATTGTTTCACTCTTTAAAATTGTTGCCTAAGATCATTTCAAGAGCTCACATCACTTGGTCAACTGGACCAACGGGGTAAATTCTAAGTGTCATCACACATGGTTCACGGTAAGCTCATCATACAAGGCATTGACACCAATGTCAAACAAGACTCCACACTTTTGCTAGTGTGCAATGTTTATCACAAGAGACTCAATTTGACAATTGGCTAGTCACAACAAGATGCAAAGAGTTCACATATTGCCTATGCAACTTCATTTAGCCTCATCGTAGCCGCACATTCATGTTTGTTCGATTGAGAGCACTATTCAATTCATCGATATTGATCATAACCGACACTCAAATTTGCACAAGAACAACCACAATTAAATACATAAGAGGTGGCAGAATTTTTCAGAAGGCTCCAAAAATCATTACATTCAAAATAATGAGTCACAAAAAATAGTGTCAAAACACAATATATAGCACCAAACCCAATATATAAACAAAAACAATAATCACAAGAGGTAGGTATGGAAATACCTCACCCCTCCACAAACAAAAAGTAATTTGTCCTCAAATGCAATAAACATCCAAAAATCAATAAAAATGACAGAGAGAGAGGTAAAGAGGGATCCTGTCTACACAGTCGCTCCATCTATCGGGGCATTAGTGCCCGGTGCAACACTCTGATATTGGGCATCAGTGCCCGTAGTCATATCAATAGCACCAGATCCACTAAGGTCAGCCAAGGGTGTGTCTACCAAAGAGGTCTGCACATCTACATATACCATGGTCTCATCAGTCTCCGTAAGGCCCTCGTAAGAAACCTCCTCAGCAACCCCAAGCATCTCCTCATCTGTCTCCCCCTCAGACTCGGTATTGCTACCTCCTCATCTCAAACATCATCTTTGATGGTAACCGGAGGCATATCTGGTTCAAATGGCACATCTGGGATCTCCACTATCTCAAAAATCATCGACATATTGGTGGACTTCATCTGGTCTACATCTCTTCTCATATTAGCGATAACGGCCTTTAGGGCCATCACCTCTTCAGTGTCCCCTTGGCCACGCTCGCACACCGCTATCCTTGCCGCAAGGGCATCAATAGTGGAACTCAGAGGTGTCACAACATCGGTGAGGGCCTTTTCGATCATGCCAGGAATGGTGGCCTCAAGTCTTGCGGCCGTTGATCAGCAGAATGGGATAGCTGCCCCATCCGTAGTAATGCAGCCTCAGTGAGCGAGGGGGGGAGGAGTAGTGGTCTAGGGGGTCCTGATCCTAGACGGATCATTGAGCCTCTTGGAATGCAGCTTCGCTCTCTAGGCTGCTAGTAGCTCATCTTCAGGCTCAAAAGTTGCAGCCTGATGGTCCTGGTGCTCACCCTCACTCTCAAAAGTGGTGAGGTGAGTGGCATAGATGCCGTCACTGTCGGAGCTGGCCTCCGGTGACGCAGGTGCAGGAGCCTTGCCTTTTTCCTTTCCTTTCCCACATTTGGTGGGATGTTTGGCAGCCTTAGCCTTGGATGCAACTACATCCTCATTGATCTTGATTCCCTTGGCCCTCTTATGGGGAGACATATCTCTACCAACCACTTTTGGTCTAGCCATACCTGCAAAGTCATTAAAAAAATTTAGTTTCAGTTCCAGAAAATTTGCAAGAAAACTATTGCAGAGAGACTCGTCGAACCGGTTGGCGAGTCGCCAAATCACTTTGGCTAGCTAGATCGGGCTCGCAGAAAGGAATGGCTTCAGAAGTTTTTAGAAAAACTGATATGTTGGTGATGGGGATGGTCTTTTGGCGAATCACTGACAACATTCAGCGAGCAAGGACTAGCCCGCCGAAAGTTACAGTGCATTTTAGGGGTTAGGGGAGTAGAAAGGGCAATCAAGAAGGACTTTCGATGAGTCGCCGAGCGCACTCAGCGAACTCAGGCTTCTCGCCAAAAGTTACAGACCCAAACTCAAATTTTGCATGAAATTAAAGGCGATCTAGGGGGATCCGGTGAACCGTCGAGTGGTTTGACGAGTTGTACTCAGCTCGCCAAACGACCCAACGTGCCTACTCTCAACCCCGACTTCCAAATTCAACCCCGCAGCTCCTAAAAACAAATTCAAAACATGCCCTCATTTAATAAAACTTAGACCCATAAGACCCATGCTCGTGGGATACTTAGACTTCTCCCGGTTTGACCAAATTTGGCCATTTGATAACTTTTTCCCTTAAGAATGATGTCAACCGCTCCATCATTAGGCAAAATACATCATTTGGCACAAATGCGGGTTACTCAGACTTCACCCGACTAGAATCAACAACAAATTAGCACAATCCAATAATTCTGATCAATTTTAAGGCATGCAAATTTGGGAAATCAATGATTAGGCACTTTAGGCAGGATATTCGAATTAAAAACAGGCATTCAAGCAAAAAATTACGAACAGAGAGGCCCATCAGACATCACTAAGATAATAACAATTGAAAATGAGTAAAAATTGCTAAATACAAGTTTGAGGTTCAGAAAACCAACCTTTAATGCCGAATATATAAGTTGTAAAGCTAGGTGGCAACGATATCCACTCCGAACACATAATTGACGACTAATACACAATAGAAACACAAGAATAATAGGAAAATAAAGTGTGGGTGAGTTTGGAAAGTTGAAAAGTGAGGGAATATGAAATATTTTGAACTTTTGAACTTTTGGCCTTTAAAACCGTCCAGTTCTCACCCATTCGGCAACGTTAGTCCTGCTCGCCGACCCACTCGCGACACGCCGAGTGAGCACTTACCTCGCCGAGTTTTACAGGACCTCTAGTTAATATGGGGGTCCAAACAACGGATTAAGTCGCGATCACCGATCTATTCGGTGACACGCCGATGTACTCCTGGGCTCACCGAGTTTTACAGACTCCAATTTTCAAAATTCCTTGAGTCCAACAATGGTTCAAGTCGGGCTCGCCGATCTCTTCGGTGAGTCGCCGACTGTACTTTTACTCGCCAATCTGCTTTTATCAAACACATTCCACACTTTAACCTGCTCATTCAACACACCATTATTTCAAAGTTAAAGAGAAAGCAAATAAAACTTGGGTTGCCTCCCAAGGAACGCCTTAGTTAACGTCGTGGCACGATGCAATTCCTCGCTCAATTTTGAGTCGTGGGGTAGAGACGAGAAAAAACATGACCCATTTGGGTCTCCAGTAGTTGAATAGATATGGAATGGGAAACAGTCATCTGATTCAGCAGGGAGACATTCTCTTTTATGTCATTCAACACTTTGTCGTGTTCTTTGACTTTTTGAAGAATGAGTGAGAGTATCTCTTCTATTTGTCCACCCTTGTACTCCTTGGGCTTTATACGCTCGTGAGAAGGAATGTACCGGTCTTTGTTTTTGTCTGGTGCTTCCAATTTCATGATCTTTTTTGCCACGAGATCCAGCTGAGTCAACAGTGTGGCCAAGATATGGTCCTTCTTTGTTGGTCTTTTCCATATGATCAAGGAGCTGGGCTGCTATTGCATATGGTAGTCGTGTGAGACCACCTGAAGAAATTTGGTCAGCCACTACCCTGTTCTCTGGACCAAGACCTCTATAGAAGCAGTCCAGTAGCATGTTATTTGAAATTCCATGAGTGTGGCATTGCAACAATAGTGACTTAAATCTCAGCCACAACTCATGGATTGACTCCTCCTCCATTTACCTGAAACTTAGGATGTTATCCTTAAGAATCATCATTCTCAAAGGAGAGTGGTCCGTTTGTTCACCGTTGCTACAAGACATTCTCCTTTATTCTGCTCTAAACAAGCATTATGAAAATCAAAACTGAAAGTAAGTAGATTCGACTATAACTAATAAGAACAAAATTCAACTTAACTAAAGAATCTTAACCAACAGCACTCCTCGACGGCGCCATTTTGATTAAAGAACGCTATCAAAGACGCTTAATCCAGTTCTAAGAGTCAACGATCGTTAGTCAATATATAACTCAACTAAATGAGTTGGGATCGAATCCCACAGAGAGTGGTATGTGTTTAAGATTCAATAGGAAAGTGTGAATATGTTCAAATCAGCCATAAGAATAGACATTTACGAATAAAAGCATAATACAAATTAAGGGGTGACACGAATGTCAAATAACAAGGGAGTTTTGGTTTCAAATTATCAACTACAACAGCAACTAACAACACAAAAATAACAATAATGAGACGGGTTCTTGGGATGTGATTTGATTATAGACTAATGTAGACAAATGGGTAATTGCAACTGTTAGAAAATAGCTGTAAATTAGTGAATAAGCTAGACTTTAGAGGAGGTAAACTTTCTCTTAAACAATTTACCCCGTATCAAGTCAATTTCTCTTGATCATAGACAAGCATGCCAGTAAGAACAACTTACGCTTTAGTCAATTCACTCTCTCGAGCTGAATGTGTGGAAATGGGTTTAGGATTCACTCTCTCGAGATGAACCCATGACAACCCAATACCCACATACCATCAATTTAGTAATCTTGGTTTTAAAACATCTCTCTCGAGCAAGCCAAAAACACAAAGGTAGGACTGCATTTGCAACTATAATTCCTTAAATTGAACCACCATTACTGATTGAAATCACATCTAAACAACATTTAAACTAATAATTAGTAATACCCATAAGCTAAATAAGCTTGTAATCACATAATCACACCCCAAAATTTGGGATTTTAGCTAGACATCATGAAAAGATAAAAATCATTACCAAATTGTTTTCCATCAACTGGGTAAGATTAATTTCATCTTTACAAAGGTTCAAATTGAAGAATCTCAAAGACCCACTTCCGATTTCTCAAAAATGGAAAACTTCAATTCTTCAAAGCTAAGGTAAAAATGTCTATAAAAACTCAGAGTTCAAACTCAAAAATTACTTTAATGAATGTTCAGAATAAAATTTTATAAAATATGATAATAAACTTAATGTTTGAAAATGTATTAATAGTCACCAAAAATATGTTGTGAAGGACCATTCGGTGCAGTAAGTCGGCTCGCCGATCATCTCGGCCATCCGCCCTTTGACCCATTCCATCGCCTTCTTGCTTTGGCCTTCAGCATCCTCAATGTCTGTAACTTTGGGCGATCTAACACTGCATCGCGGAACCACTCGACGATCCGCCAACTTTTTTTTTTTCTCGCTAACTTGGCACACTAAAACTTTAGGTGAGGTAATGGTTATTCGATGACTCGCCAAATGGACTTGGCGATCACCAGGCTCTCTTTTCTTCTTTCTTTCAGCTCGCTTCGTTCCTTTTTGCAACTTAGTGTCCTTGCTTTGTTCCTCAATCTAAATACTTGGAAATCAAGGGTTTTATATCAGTTATTGGCACAAAATAAGCATTTGAGGACACTAAATCTATCCAAATAAAGCTCTAAATGAGTCCACATCTCGAACTCATCATGCACCAGCCTCGATCCACCTTAGTGCCACATCAGAAATTAGGGGCGCCAACCAACCCTTTAGATCATCTAGGGTCTTTTTCTTAATGAGATCAATATAGAAATGCATGATGTCTAAGGAACACCTGAGCACCTCAGTAATATTTGAGCTGCTACACTTCACCTTCCGGCCCCGAACCATCACATAATCTACTGGTTCAAACGCGCTGGCTTTCTTTTTCACCTTTGGTGCCAGCTCCCCATATGTTGAATAGAACTCTTGGACCCAAGTGGGAATGTAAGGGCCTCGGGGTTTCGTAAATATTTCAAACTTGTGGAACTTCAAAGTGCTCCACACTTCTGGGTACCGGTCTACCACGCCGTCAGTATACAACCTCTTTTCTTCTCAAATTGTCCTCAAACCCTCAAACTTTAGTCGGTTGAGTGACTGGGGTGGAGGAATATGAACTGGAGGTGGTGTCTGCACTGCTACCTGATCTGAAGCTGGAGGTGGAGAAAGCGTAGGAGGCACCGAGATCCTAGATGGATCATTTGTAGACTTAAAGCATAACTCTACTCTCCTAGCCTGTAGGAGTTGGTCATCTTCCGGCTAAGAGATGGATATTGGAGAACTGCCCTCAGAGTGGCCCTCACTCTCAGAAGTGGTGAGGTGAGTGGCATAAATTCCCTCACTGTTGGAGCTCCCCTTCGTTGGTGTAGGTTCCATGGGGTCTTTGCCCTTGCCCTTTCCCCCTTTTGGAGGAAGTTTGGTAGCCGGGCCCCGGGAGGCTGCAGCCTCCTTGTTAATAACGATCTATCTTACTCTCTTCTGGGGCGGTTGATTTATACCTGCGACCTTTGCTCTAGCCATTTCTTCAAAATAAAAGCACACACATTAAATGCAAGTCAAGAAAAATATCACAGTTTGAAAACTGCATCAAAAGACTCGCCAAACCGGTCGGAAAGTCATCGAATTCATTCGGCGAGCCAAGTCGGGCTCGCTGAAAGTTCCATAATAAAATCATTCAAAATTAAGCACATGTCGGTGATCTCTAGGTCCATTCGATGGATCACCGACACTATTCGGCGAACTAGAAGTAGCTCACTGAAAATTACATAACATTTTCAGGAATTTGGGGAACGGAAAGGCTATCAGAAGGAGCTTTGAGCGAGTTGTCGAGTGAACTCGACGAGCACATGCATATCGCCAAAAGTTAGGTGGTTCAAATGGCGGTCTAAGTCGGGCTTGCCGATCGGACCTTTTGCTCTCCTAGCTTCCCTTTTCCCAAAATTTTACATTTTCAACCTGCACATTCAACACCTGTTATTCAAAAAAAATATTAAAAGTTTTAAACACTTGGGTTGCCTCCCAAGAAGTGCCTTATTTAACGTCGTGGAACGACGAAGATAGCCATTCAAGATTCATTCTTAGAATTAGCCATGGTGTCACTCGGTAGTCCCCCTTTTGGCCATGGATTTAAATGAGTCAAGATTTGACCCATTTATGTCTCCAGTTGTTTAATGGACACCGAGTGAGAGGTGATAGTCTGATTTAGAATTGAGACGTCATCCATCATTTCTTTCAACACTTTGTCCGACCCTTCCACTTTGTTGAAAATGCGTGAGAGCATATCTTTAGTGCGGAAACTTTTCGGGTCAACCCTTTGTTCTTTTGTATTTTGATGCTCATGGGGAGGTACATATCTCTCCTTGTCCCTATCTCTCTCCTTCCAATTAGTTCCACGATCACACCATTCCCTATCGCGGTCTCTCTAATCGTCATCATGTTCTCTATTCCAACCTCAATTCTCGCTCGACCTTAGATAGTTTGGATGGAAACCACCACCTTAATTTTCAAGGAAACTCAGTTACTGTAGGTGCAATAACTTCCTCTCAAACAACTATTATGATTCAAGCGAGTTCTCTCGAACCTCGACAAGCTTAACACTATAAACAACTCAAAACCTTAATTTATCTACTCTATCAAGCTAGATAGGTAGGATTGAATTAAAATTCACTCTCTCGCGTTGAACCCACAACAACCCAATCACTATAATCATCAATCGATAACATTGGTTCTATAACCTCTCTCTCGAGCAAGCTTAAAACACTATGCTAAAATTGTATTTGCAACTACAATTTATGAGTTAATACACAACTATCAATCAAGATCACTTTAAAACAACATTTAAATCATTAGTCAACAATACCCATAAGCTAATTAAAGCAAATAATCACATGATCACATCCCCAAGAAAGGGGGTTTTGGCCACTCAACATAAAAGGGAAGAAATCAATGCCAATTACATTCTCCATAATCTGGGTATTGCAATTCACGTCTTTACAATGATCCAAAATGCTCAATATCGAAAACCTAACTTCAAATCTACTTGAAAACTCCTTAAACTAAGTAAAACAAAGTCTCAAGCAAAAAGTTTAAGTTCTACAGTGGTGAAATTACTTAGGAAATGACTGGATTAAGACTCTTTAACCTCAGGTTGTTCTGTTACTTTATGGTGATCCTGTTACTTTAGGTGATCCAAGTTTGTGTCACCGATCTGTTCGGCGGTTCGCTGAAGGTCCAAATTGATTGCCAATTTGGCTTCTCCCCAGGGATGGCAGTTTGGAACTTTAGGCGAGCTGAAGTGTCACTCGGCGTGTCACCTAATGTCTTTGGCGATTCTCAACATTTTCTATCTTCAACCTTTTTCATATTTTTTGCTTCTTTTTGCTCGGTAATGTCATTGCCTTGCTGCAACACCTCGGAAACTAGTAGGCTAAACTAGAGCTTCACGTGAGGGTTAGAGTTGTGAATTTAGCTTCCCGTACTTAGAATGAAGGATTTCGGGTTAAAACATCAAGGTAAGACTCATCAAGGACCAACCAAGGGTCCTTGAAGAGGACCCTAGCAAACCATCCTAGAATATTCCCTAAGGCAGTGTACCCACGAAGGGACCCACGCCCCGTAGGGGGGTCCACACCTCGTGGATGGCTTCGTGGTTCAGGGTCCCAAAGGTTCACTTGCAGACCACCACCCACGGAAGACTGCACGCCCTGTGGATCCACCCACGGCTCGTGGGTGTGGTCTCGTGGGTGAGACAGTGGGGATGTTTAAGTCGATTAAGTGTTTGTTTATGAAACGTTCCAGAATTAATTTGGTATTAAGTGGTGTCATTTTAACTTAGTTTAGACAACCTATATAAAGAGTATAGACCCTTAATTAAGTAATCCTAATCATTATTTCTAAATCTCCAAATCAAACCCAATTCCCTCCAAGAAGTTCTCTCTCTAGAGAGTGAAGAAGAAGAAGAAGAAGAATTGAATCAAGCAAGGTAAAATTCTTATTGTCACGCCCCAAACTCAAGGGGCGCAACTGGCTCCTAATGCCAAAACTCAGGCCCGAGCCGACCCTACTGAACCATTTGCTACTAGCGCATGGCAGACACACGCAATCAAGAAAACAAACTAGTATATCCCGGCTTAAAACTAAGCCATCGGCCGGTAGGGCCCCTGTCAATATATATATAAAATAAACAGCTACTCCCAAGAGTTCATATAAAGAAATAGACAACTAGCAGAGAAGTCCTGACTGGACAGTCGAGGCCACCATGATATCTATACAAAAACTGGAAGCATGTATATATCAAGACAATACATCAAACAGCTCACAAGCTTCAACAACCCACAAAACTAGGCCAGCATGGCCATAACCTAGCTGTACACCCCACATACTAGTCTGCAAGCCTCAAAGAGTAGTAAATATTCGTGGGACAGGGCCCTAGCCTACCCATAGAGATATATACAACAAAAGGTATCAAACCTCCCAACTCTGGCAGCTCCGGAGGAAAGGGGCTAGCCAATCGAATAGAAGTCAATCCTGCTACTGAGGAGGTCTACTCGGTCGTCTATCTGGACCTGCATGCATGAATGCAGCGCCCCCAGGCAATGGGGCGTCAGTACAAAATAATGTACAGAGTATGAAAGGTTGTGGACTAAA
>JAJOOS010008717.1:0-16082 GCA_029582725.1 Solanum chiquidenum
TATACTTTCATGCACCAAATTGGCTGTAAAGTGAGAATTGATAGAGATTTTTGAGACAAGGTCTCCTTCTCAATTTACTAAATGAGTACTATATATGCTTAAAATTATTGGGTCCTTTTGTTCCCAATCCACATCTTATGTACAATAATTAGTTTGTCCCAATCAAAAATAAAAGCAAATTGGAAAAGGAGGGGGAACCAAGGACTTTCATGAAAATTATCTTTTATAGAGTTAAATGAGTTTGTCGAGTTATATGGTCCAATAAAATACGCGGGATATGAAGAGATATTTTAAAATTAAATTTAAAAATATAAATACAGTTTAGAATAAATTTATATCATCAATAAAAATTATCTCTTCTAAACAAGATTTTTAAAACGATTGTATCGTGCATCTTATTATATTCTTTGTGAGAAGAAAGATCTTCTATTTACAGAATTTCAAATTTTTTTCTCTTTCAAAAAAAGGACATATATTTTAGTCATTTTTCACTTAGAAAATTTTTTCCATTCAGAAAACCTTTTGGACTAAATACAATTATGATAGAATTCAAATAAAGTGGGAAATTCAAAACAAATTTGTAAACTTTTTCCATTTAATTGAGATTATTTTATCTTACCTCTCCAATGAAATGACTTATATCAAGAATTATAATCGTAATATTATAATCTCGAAATAATTTAATCCACGAATCAAACAATTCTTACATTTTAAATTGTGTATGTAAAAATATTAAATGTTTTTTTTTTGGAAGAGTTAAAGGTCATAGAGTAATATGTTTGATATTTACTATATTTAAGAAATATGTAGATGTTCTAGACGGTTAAATATTTGTAAAGATGATAGAATTGTCTAAATTATTCCTACACATTTGTAAAGATGATTACTACACATTTTTTTAAAATAAGAAAAAAAAAGATTACTACACATTTGTAAAGATGATTTCCAGTGGTGGAACTGCGCTGCACCCTTAATTAGAGGTCTTAGATTCGAATCCTGAGATGGAAAAAATCTTGTTGGGACTTGGGATTTGGGAGCGCCACCCATAATTGGGCCCGGCAATGCATGATCCAAATTTAATCAGGACTCTAATATGGACTCCAAACACTATATGGGAAACAAAAGAAAAATGATAGATAACTAGATAATTAAGTTGCCTACATTATACTTTTGCATGAACGTGAAATACATCATGCATTCAAAGAGCAACTTTCACATATAGCAAACATAAAAATTATATTTGTATGTTATAGCTATAGTTTGCGTAATTGCGCTTCATATCAAATTTTATGTTTGCTATGGAGCTTTTGATTTGTATAATTCGCTACAAACATTCAATTTTATACAAATTGTTCAGTTTTGTATAAATTCATTTATACATTGTAATTTGTATAATAAGATCTGTATTTGTATAATTATAAGTGTATAAGACGAAAATATATGTATTTGTATTTGTATATATACTTTTCTCTCGCTTTATACAAATACAAACGCATTTTATACCGAATGACTAATTGTATACTGAAAATGGCTAATTATATACCTAATCAAATGACAAAAAAAAAATGTTTACTGCGAATTACAATTAAAATAAACTATAGCTATAACATTTAATTTAAATTAATAATTTGCTATTTCATATAATTTTCCCTTCAATTATCCGGTATCTATCTTAGGTACAATCAACTTGTCGAAATCGAACAAAAGGGGAACAGGGTTTCCTTTCATAAAAATGATCTTTTTTGGAGTTTAATAAATTTGGAGTAATAATGTGAAATATATTTATATCATTAATTTAAGTAAATGTTTGACTTACTGAACTCTAGTGAATAACATACACCGCATATTTTTTTTTAAATAATATCATTTATTTATAAAAAAAATTCTTCACAAATATAGTGGAAAGAACTTGAAACGAATTCTGAAGGTAATTATGTCTTTGGGCCCTCGATAATTAAAAAGAATCTTTAATCGCTAATGTATATATTGAAAAAAATTATATTGTATATCAGTGTTTATTACGTATTAATTATATCTAATATATTACCAAATAGAACTAAGCGTTAGATGTATACTAATTAAAAAATTGTACTTACTATTTATTCTAATGCATGCTACCAAACAATCCCTAAACATAGATGAACGGAATAGTTCTTTTATTTGGTTTCACAAATTTATTATAAAACGACAGAATTATTGAAAAAACTTTTAAATTTGGCGTGAATTATTAGTTTTATCCTCGAATCATTGACAATCTTAAAATTACCTTTTTTTACTTGACTAACTGCACTTAAATACACCTCCGATCTTACAACATATATAAGTGAAATACATCTCTAAATTCTCGTCAAGTTTAGGAGTGTGAAAATGTAACTTCTCTCGACTTTTTATTAAGAGCCACATATTCTTCTTACAAGAGTTTGAGACTACTTACTATGTCATGTGCTAGAACGAGAATGTATCTAAGTTTAGTTAGATAAGTAGAAGGATATTTTAAAGCTGTCAATAATTCAAAAATAAAATTAATAATTTGCACTAAATTTAGAAATATTTCTCTTTTAAAACAAAATAAGAAGATGAAAACACCACTAATTTTGAAACGAATAGACTAATCGTTATAGTATTTGGAAAATCGAATAGTGGTGTGTCCGGTTGAATGGAAATCAAATACAGCAGAAAAGCATTTATTCTTCTACCACTGTGTATGTATAGGAAAAATGATAAAGATTTGACAATCAATTTTGATTTTGTTGGGAATAAATTAAGGAATTAAATGAGCTAAAGATAAAGATTAACCAGACATTTCTCAAGATTAAAATAAGATTTATCTCAATTATTGTTTATTAATGGTGAGCTTTTATATTAAATTGTTCACATTTTAGATGTTCAGATTCGGACGTAAAGGTGGGTTATTGAGTCTCACGTTATATACACTCTCTATATCCGTTTTTATTTGTTCACTATTTTAAAATAGTTGTCAATAATATTTGTTCAGTTTGGAAAATCAAGAGATAGTTTATGTTTTTGTGTTTGTTTTATCCTTGATATTAAATAACTATTCAACATCTAATACTTTCCAAAGCATTAAATTTAATATATTCAAAGGGGGTAATATAGTAATATTACTCCTATTATTTCTTGTTTCTTAAGGTATATGTCAAGTCAATAGTGTACAACTATTGTTGAACAGATAGAGAATATATAAAAAAAAAAAATAGTCTCCTTATATATATATAGTCTTGGACAATCCTCCTCACATAAGTTTACGTTAGATCCAAAATCTATTTCTTTACAACCTTACATGAAATTATTGAAGGATTTTTTTCTTACAAATTGATTGCACGAGTCATAAAATGAGTCATTAATGCTTGCATAAAAGAAAAAAAGTTGCATGTCTAAATAACGCGGTATACTTGCATAGTTACATGCACCAAATTGAACGTTTCACTCTCATGAAGTTGTTCACTAGAATGAGTACTATTTCTAAAATTATTGGTCCTTTTTGTTCCCTATCCACATCTTATGTACAATTAACTTGTCCCAATCAAAAATAAAACCAAATCGAACTAATTTATTCACTTTATAATATATCAATTTATATCGTCAAAAATAGTATAAATTTAATTTTAAAAAATAAATTACAACTAAGGGAGCTTTTTCAGAAGTGTAGATATTTTTATGTGTTAGATATTTATAAAGACGATAGAATTGACTATTATCTTTTTTATCTAAACTCATTATACATAAGTACACACAAATAGTCTTTAGACATTTATAAATTGTAATCAACCAAATTCAAGTCAATTACAAATCCTCGTCTCTTAAGTTCACTCTTCCAATTTTAGTTAATAATTTTGAGCTAACAGAGTATTTTTTGATTTAATCCTTCTTATGTTATTCTCTATAGTTTAAATCTATACTAATTATATCACCAGTTAATAAGAACTTAACTTCATTTCAACCATGTTTAGAATAGAATTAAAAAGTTGTATTATGTATTTTATGATTATATAAATTAAAGAAATAGGAAGGATTCATGTCAAATTGTTGAGAAAAAATAATAAGTAAATGATTAAATCATATGAAAAATATTGCTTACCTGTGAATGAGACAGTGTTGGCTAACAGTAGGATACAGGAAATGCAATGTCCTATTAATGGACAAGAGAATATTTAATGAATCATTACTTAATTTGTCCCTGTGTTTTTGGAGTCTCACATCGTTTATAGATACATGCATCTGGCGTACTCAATTACATATATCTTGAATACTGCGGATCAAATTAAGTATAATTTGTTTAAGATATATTGTATTCAATCATAATTTATGTATATCTGAAATATATTGACTCTCACTCGCCTCTCGATACTCTCTCGCTCGTCTCTCTCCTCTCTCACTCGCCTCTCTCCCTATATATCTATTTTTTATGTATCTAGTATCAAATATCCCTCTCTTTTTTTCTTTTCTTTTTTATAAATTGCGAATGAGATCAATATTAGACTTTTAATAGTTTGAATTGGGTGTGCAAAAATCAAATCGACTGATAAAACAAATTGAAAATGTTATTGATCTATTGCTATTGGGTTATTAATTAGGTTAATAAATTTTTAATGGTTTATAAGAAAAATTATCGAGTTATTAGTTCGGTTTTAGTTTTTTAATATTGGTTGATTGGGAAAATCGATAACTCATAAAGATTGTAGTAATTTATTATTTTGCCCCTAGATAAATATTAATCTCGATATATTATTGGTTACTGTCTTTGCCTTTTAGCCTTCAATTCACACTTACACTGACTTTGAGTTCACAACTTCACATCATACAAAACGTCAAAACCTAAAGTAAGAACCTTATTCCTCTTAATTTCTCTTTGTGTTGCACTGGTATAGTTCTTTTCATTTTACTTATTATTGTTTCTATTTTATGAGCATTATGTAAAGTTACATTGTTATCTTGCCGCGTCAAATTGTAGGAGAAGTCATATATTTGTTTTATAATCATTTTTTTATTGGTTAAATCGAAAACCGAACCGTTACAGACCAATATCGATAAACCGAAAATCAATAAAAAAAATATCTTATTAATTTAGTGTATTTATAAATCGAACATCGATAAACCAAACCGATAATACATAAAATCGAATTGAACCGACCGATTCACACCTCTATAACTTAATATTATTAGTACAGTTTGCATGCTACTAGTAATACAGAAAGTTGCATAACACTTTCTCATTTAGCACGAAATTTAAGGAAGTAAAAGAAACTTTTAAATTTTGTGGTATATTAAATTAAAGATATGACAAATATATCAAAATATCTTTTAATTTTATGGTCTTAATTAAACATGTCACGTTAAAATTACAAAGATGCTAAAACAAGGAAAGAGACTTTTTTAAAACAAACTAAAAAGAAAAGTAAGACAAATAATTAGGCCAAATGAAGAAAAAAATGTTTGAAATTTTAACCTAGCTTTAGCTAGCATAGAAGGAACTATCTTAATATTCAATCTTAGAGTTCCAAAATCACTCTTTATTAATATGAGATGATAAAGACTCGTGATTCAAGCAATTCAATCTTCAGTGTGTAAGGCGGACGCCCCCAAAATCTTTTGCAATTCCGCGGCTCTACAAGGAACTTCAAGAACACCCTTTTGTTGGAATCCATATTCATCTTCAGTTTGTCTTAATAATTTCAAGAATGATGGATTAGTGAGACAATGTAGCTCCACAATAAACCTCTTTGGCTCTTCCTCTGGATTTACTGAAAATATAGCAAAGTGTCCTTCTTTAACATCATTTGGTACCATTTTATCATTATTTGCTCTTGATGTTTCCATTTCCACAACATCAAATTGATGTCTATTGGAATATTTGGGAATTAGTTGAAGATGAGTACTCTTGAGCTTTCTCATGATAAGCTTAAGTATGATCATGCAATTGCTAATTCTTTCTTTCCCCATTATAGAATTGTTGAATATGTATGTTTTTGGTAAGGTAGGATATATATTTGTTTTGCTTTTAAAAAGTTCTTAGGATGGCTATTTATACAAGAATTTGAAGGATATATATTGAAACTTCTAAGATGCTAACAATATTAGCCCAATAGGGTGGTCCATTCCATGTGTGTGCTTGCAACTTGAAACTTTATGGTACTCTCATTAATGTTATCTTTTATCTATTTTTGCATAAATTTTACGGAGAGAAGTATAAATAACACTTCTAAACTTGACGTAAATTATTAGTTTTGTTTTTAAATTGTTGACAGCCTTAAAAAATATCCCTCTACTTGACTAACTAAATTTAGATACTCCTTCGATCTGCCACATGACATGGCAAGTGGTCTCAAACTCTTGTAGGAATATGTGACTCTTAATTAACAAAATGAGAGAAAAAGTGTTGAAAGTACCCCCTAAACTTGACGAGAATTTAGGGGTGTATTTTACTGATATTGCAAGATCGAGGATGTATTTAAGTTTAGTTAGTTAAGTAAAAGAGTTTTTCTAAAGCTGTCAATATATAATTCGAAAATGAAACTAATAATTTGCGCCAAATTTAGGATTATTTTCAATATTTCTATCTTTTACCAATGGTCACATAATTATGACTTAATTTTCATCAAATTAGACACATAAAACTATGTTATCTAACAGAAAATCATAAAACTTTTACCATATTAACACAAAATTACTATGGCTGGAAATACAACTTTTGATGGATGAAATGTTTTACTGCTTTTTAATTTTAATTTAATAAATAAAAAATTAATTAAAAGAAAAAGCAATTGCCCCTAGACCCAAAATTCATATGCAAAAACTAAACCTCATCTTCACTCTCACCCGTGTAATCCCCATTCCCATATCCCTCATATCCCTATACTATAGATTATATATAAATACTTTTAATTAGGTACTTTATACTTTACTCTTATTTATACAAAATAAGTTTGGATCCTTGGATAACATATCGAAGTCTCACTAGTTTAGGAGTTAATTACTTGAATACATGCTAGTTTGTAATATTATGAATTTTACCAAATTTTGGTGCGCCCAGATATGTCCATGTACATATCTCGAGTTATATATGGTCAAAATTAGATGTAATGTATTCTAGATATACTGTATCCAAATGGATTCACATGTATCTCAAGTACATAAATAAAATCTCGCTCGCCTCCCTCCTATCTCGCTCGCACTCGCACTCTCTTATGTATCCGACTATCCGGTATTCCAGATCATGCAAATCACATTAATTAGATACATACATATACATATACATATATCTAGTGTGATTCACATGTTTATGAGGTACATGGAAAAATCTCGCTCACCACCCTCCTATCTCGCTCGCCACTCTCCTATGTATCCGGTATTCCAGATACATGCAAATCACATTAAATCTTTACATATATATATATATCTAGTGTGTATCTAGTGTGATTTGCATGTTTATGAGGTACATAGAAAATTTTTGCTCACAACCCTCTTGTTTCACTCGCCTCTCTTCCTATTACAGACTATATCTAATAGAAAAAACATATATCTCAATGTATCTGAGATAAAATCTAATTTAAAATTATTAATTAATGATATAAAATGTAATAATTTTAAATTATACAAAAAAAAAGTAAAAAATCAATGGAAATTCAATACCACAATACTATAGTTGAGCTGTCCAGACTCCCTTGTACCTTAGTCCGTACACTAGAATAAATAATTGTAGAAAAGGTCCATGTGTTGTGTTGGGAGTAGAAAACGATATAAATTTTTCCGTTTTAATTTGTTTGTATTTATTTAATATAGGGTTTAAGAAAGTAAAATAATAAATAATTAAATCTTGTGAACTAAAAATTTGTAAAATATATATTTAATTTTTTTTAATTTTGTGTTCTTAAATGTGTCAGGTAAAAAGTTAATCTTCGAAATGATCAAAAAATATATTCTTTTTAAATATATTCTAAAAAGAAAGTAAACAAATAAATTTAAATGAAAAGATTACTACTCCTTAATTAATTAAGTCCACATTCCCTCATTATGCCAAAGCAATTATATAATGATCTCAAATTAATATTATATATAATAAAAATAAGTTAGCTCGCGATCAAATTATAATTTAGTGAATTTCTAAATACATATACAGAATCTCGACAAAATCTATAGATCCTTTGTGTATTGCTGCACGCCTGCAACACGTTAGAGGGCCTTCTTCACAAAAGTGAGGAAAAGAACAAAGAAATGTCATACATAACTAAACACTCTCCAAACAAGGATAGAGATAGAAGTCTGAATATGAATTTAATCGAATTCAATAAAATTTGTTTTGATTATAGAGTTTATTTAATTGTATAGACAATTAACATTCAATTTTGAAACTCAATCATTAAAATTTAAAGTCGTAATTTTATAATTCAAAATCCATAAACTTGATGTTTTACTTTTGTGAATGACTCTTCCTAAACTAATGGGCCTCCTTTTCGAAACTAAAGTAATTCATTGTTTAAATCAATAAATGAAAATAATATTATTTTTTTGAAAATTTTCAAAATTAGTATAAACCTATTAACGTATTAGACAATTATTTTAGTCTAATTTCCTAATTATACGGGGGTCATAATACGAGGATTATTTGTGCATGAAATGGTTTGAGGTGATTAATAATGAAGATATTATTTTACAACTTATACTAAAAGAACATCTTATTTTTAAATAGCTTAATCTCTTCGATGGTAATACACATATTCTCATTTTACATTTTATATCACATAAAATAATAATCAAGCCTTTAGTCGAGCGGCAGAAATGTAACTTGTGATGTATAATTTAGATAAGAACGCACCCACCCCTGGATCATCATAGTAAATCCTCTTGTAACGTATTCAGGAGAAAGCACTTATTTTCTTTTGATCAACAAAATGATAAAGAGAAAAAAAAAAAGAGTTTTTGGCCAAATTCATTCTTAAACTATACATTCTTAAAGAATCATTCTTAACAGAAAACATCATTCAAGTATCTAAAAGTGAACAATATTCATACTTCTATTTGAATTTATCAGAAAACTAATAGACCCCACAAAAATCAAGTCATTCCTTCGTAATTATTATTTTTAGATACGCCAAAAATACTATCATTAACTATTTCGGTAATTGAGTTTAGTATCATGCAAAAACTTTTAATTTGACAGTTTTTTTTCATTTACTTTTCATGTAATTTGATATTAAAAATATTATTAGTTGAATATTTAGGTACCGATATTACCTATTTTTTTCTACTTTCAAAAAAAAAATGATTGAAGTATTTCTATTTGGAATCGATATATTTTTTCTCAATTGAATATGCTAGAAGCATCGTTTGTTGGAAACTTTTGCTTCTAATAATGTAGAATGAAACTCAAATGCGAGATATAATCAATATTTTGATCACTTCAATATCATATTGGCCAAAAAAATTATTGATTTAAATACAGTTTTGCTTTGAAAAGGGTAAAGATAATTAAGCTCCAACTTTGTTCCGTTGCTAAATCAGAAAAAAAGCAGATCATGTATCCTCACATCTTCCAAACATTTTTTCGTTTCAGTAAGCATTGATGTCTAAAAAAATTAATATTTTTTTCTAGAACTTCCTATAGCAGGTAATGAAATTATGCAGGAAAACTTATGTTGATAATCACGTGAACTTCTCATATTTTTTAGGATCGATTAGTTTTTTGATGATATCTAACAAAAGGATGAAAATTGTTCATTTTTAAATACTTGAAAGATGTTTTCTGCTAAGAATTATACTTTACAGATGTAATTTAAGTTTGGGGTATAGTTTAAGAATGTTTATGGCCAAAAAACTCAAAAAAAAATGATAACAACCGTTATAAAAAGCATAACATATAATCAAGAAATCTTTTTAAATTAATAAGAGGAAAGATAGATCATTTCTTGTTCTTGTTCTTCTTGTTTTCAAGAATTTTCTCCAAGTCACTATGCCTACAAGGGATAGCAAGAATTCCTTCTTGTTCGAAACCAAACTCTTCCTCAGCTTGCTCTAACAACCTTACAAATCCTGGATCCGCCAAATAGCTCAACTCAACGACGAACCTCCTTTGTTTCCCATCATCAATTGCATGCACCACAAAATGTCCTTCCTTCACATCTTTTGGAAGAGGCAATGAGACTGCTTCATCCTCCGAATCATCGAGTGCAAACTTGAAGTTAGATCTTCTTGAGAATTGGAGGATCTTTTTCAGTATCTTCGCGATATGATTTCGATTTGTTGTACCTATAAACATCCTTAAAAGCTGTTATTCTTTACTCTCACAATCTTATAATGTGGAAAGAAAATGTTAAGAGCAAAGTTTATACACAGTTTAGGGAGAACAAAGGATTTGGTTTGTGAAAAGCATAGATGAGATGAAATGCATGTGTAATGTATTAACATATGTCTATGAAGCATCACTTCTAGCTACCTTGTCCTTTTAAGGACAACATGCACCTAGTGTTTTACTTCACATAGTTTGTTTTCTAATTCGCATATCAACTAGTTCCACGAGGTACTTGCTACTTCCATTAGCTTGGACAGATGGAAAGAAACCACTCATTGTTTTTATCTAAGCGACACTTGAGTCATATACAATCTCTCTATCTCCACGAGATAGGGGTAAGGTCTATAGGCACTCTAGCTATCATTCCCTAACCCTACTCGTGGGATTACACTAGGTGTGTTGTAGTTTTTACCTTTGCTGGGAGATTTGAACGTGAGATCTCATGGTTCTCAACTGACTTCATTGATCATTAGGTCACACCTACTACTTCACCTAGTTTCTTTACATTAAATTAAGGAAGGACATATGGGACCTCTTAGGTTAATGATGTAAACCTATACATAAGAGATCAATCAATTCTATACAAGTACTTTAGCAGGGGACCTTTTAGGTTAATGATGTAAAACTACACATAAAAAGCTCAAATGTAGCAAGTGCTTTTAAGTAGCAGACAGCAAACACAAACACTTCCATAGCTATATTGCTAATTTAATGAGGGCAACTTCCCATCTGACTTGTTGAAATATCAACTGCAAAGTACAGTATCTGATCACTTATTGCTAAGTAAAATGACTTCTCTTGTTCAACTACAATCACTAAATATTACCGCTAAATGGAAAAAATCTATTGTCACTAAATATATCTTTTGTTATAGTGATATCGATCACATAGTGGATACATAAGGATCAGTATACACATATGCAACATTGTCACTTATATGCACAAACAAGCTAGATTCAATATTATATGTGTGAGGCCTCGTAGTCAAGGAAAATCATAGAATCAGAGGGTTATATTATAGCATTGATGAAAAGGTTGAAAGGGCATGACGTGAATGAAATTAAACTCATATTTACCAAATCTAACATGACATTTTCGTTTACCATACATAACATGAGTTTGTTTTTCCAAAACATATGAAATTTCACTCAAAATTTTACGGGGAGAAATGATTTTCTAGCCATTTACAAAATTTATTAGTTTTATGTCTTTTTTATAAGATATCGTTATTTTTACACATATCATATATGAAAATGTCATTTTCTTTTATTCAAATTACAAGAGATCTCATATCCTCAATTTCTTTTATAAAAACGCTCAATATGAAATATGTATACAACTGTATAAGTATTGTATAAAGTTCATTTTAAGTTTCTAGAGAAACCCAAATTTCATGAATATATAAAGTATTGTATAAAATATGTAAAAAGTTCGTGTTGATTTATACTAATTTAATACAGCTACAACAACATACAAAAGTTTAAAAAAAAATTACTTTTTAAAAATTTTGTTTCAAAGCAAAATCATACCAACAAATTAAAATACTTTGTAGTGTGTTTCCTTCAGTCCTGGAATAATAACTAATAATGTGCATTATTTTATAGATTTTTAGAGGAAGCCAATAGTCAAGTCATAATCTCCATGAGTCATTGCCACATACGTATTTAATCCCAAATAAAATAAAATAAACTATATATAGTTTCAGATCAGTGATAAAATTAATTAAAGTCGTAACAATTTGTTTGGATAACGTTAATCGACGTGTAAGTGACAAAGATACGAGGAAATGAATTAACAATATATAATTATGTTCAATCTTAACAAAACACTCGATGTAGTTCTTTAATTTAAATAATTACATCTATCATGAAACCTAATCACGTTGATTAAATTTAAATTTAGAAATGTCCTTTTATTCTAGCTCTCTTGAGTTATTGGGTTAAAAATATGAATATAGAATTTGAAGTTTATGAATTATGATAGTAACATCAAGTTAATATACCAGAATAATTGGGTTCATAGTGATTTAATTTAACATTTGTAAATATTTAATAAATTTATTAGTGCATCGCGAACCCTGTATACTGCACTATGAATTTGTCGTTGTTGGAGTCTAAATTAATATAAATATTTTTTATATATTAAATCAATTTTAAAGATAAATATACTGTTTAAACCAAATTTATTGAATATTTTCAACAAATTGTAGCTGAATATGTGTTTTTTTAGTGACAATAAAAACTCTTTGTAAATGTCTCTCAAGCCTATAGTAAGATTGGATTCAGCGACAATTAACTAATGTTGGTAAAAAAATTAATATTCTTTGTGAATGTGTATATTTATTACAGGTGAAAACTATTTTTGTTGTAGCGCGCACTTCATTTGTGATTTCACATTATTTAATCCCTCTTTGTGTTGATTTTTTCCCCCCAATATTGCTACACATCGTGATCGAATAACTAAATAATTTTAGTTTTATTGGAGCTAACAAATAAATACAAACTCATTTTGTACCTCACAAATGCACGTAATTATCGTGTTGAATTTTGAAACCACTTCATAGATATACTTGCACCTCAAATTTCACTCTCATAACAATTTTGGCCGGTCTGGTAGTGACACATCAAAGAGATATTTAAAAACTTTGCATACGTTTGTAATTTTAAAGTTTTATACACAAGTCGTGTGTAAATACGAGGGTCGTGATGAAATGGTAAGAGGTCTCGGGTTCGAGTCGCCTTTGTTAGAGAACATTTTACCCACAATATGGAATTCGAATGTGGATACCAGACGCCAGGTGGGAAATCAAAAAAAAATTACGCTATCAAATTATACCAAAATATATACTATATATTTTTAAGTAAAAGATTTTAAAATATAAAATTTACAATTTTGAAAATAAAGTACATTACATGTCGTAATATGTGAATTAAGGTGATATAATATAATATAAAATTTCTTACACTAACGTAGAGTATATATTAATTATGATTAATAGAAATGCGTCTATTTGTTTGGATAACGTTAATCGACGTGTAAGTGACAAAGATACGAGGAAATAAATTTACAATAGTATATAATTATGAAACCTAACAAAACACTGACGTTGATTAAATTTAAAAATTTAGAAATGTTTTTATTCTAGCTCTCTTGAGTTATGGGTTTTTATATGCGAATATATAATTTAAAGTTTACGAATTCTAATAGTGATATCAAGTTAATATATCAGAATAATTGAATTCACAATTATTTAACATTTGTAAATATTTAATAAATTTATTAGTGCATATAATGCACTATGAATTTGTCGTTGTTGGATTCTAAATTAATATAAATAATTTTTATATATTAAATAAATTTTAAAGATAAATAATGTTTAAACCAAATTTATTGAATATCTTCAAATTATATCTCCATTTAATAAAATATCTTGAATTTGAACCCTAATATAAAATTGTCTTCGATAAATAGCACATTAACCCCAAAGCTGCCAATAAGAATTTTTTATAATGTAAATCTAAATTAATACGATCCTAAAATAAATATCAAATAACAAATTGAACACATAGTTTGCCCCCAGCTTGAGACACACCTCACGAGTCACGATCATGCACACCAATTTATATATTAACTTGATATATATAAATTATTGACTTATTGCCATCATGTTTAATTTCTTTAATATTCAATAATTAATCATATTATAACGGTATTGATGACTTGAGAGTCTTTCGCGTAATATTTTTTTGCTAGCATCTTTATTTTTATAGCACACTATATCAAAAATAATTTTTAGCGACAATTAATTGATAGCTATAATTTAATTGTCGTTGAATATATTTTTTTTCAGTGGCAATAAAAATTCTTTGTATGTGTCTCTAAAACCTATAGCTAGATTGGATCCAATGACAATTAACTAATGTTGGTAAAATTAAAGTTTTAGTATTCTTGTGAATGTGTATATTTATTATCATTGAAAACTATTTTTATTGTAGCGCGTACTTTATTTGTGATTTCACAATATTTAATCCCTCTTTGTGTTGATTCCCCCCCCCCCAATATTGCTACACATCATGATCAAATAACTAAATAACTTTAGTTTTGTTGGAGCTAACAAAATATAAATTCATTTTGTACCTCACAAATGCACCTAATTAATTATCGTGTTGAATTTTGAAACCACTTGATAGATATACTTGCACCTCACATTTTACTCTCATAACAATTTTTGCCGGTTTGGTAGTGACACATCAAAGAGATTTAAAAACTTTGCATACATTAGAAATTTTTAAGTTTTATATACAAGTCGTGTGTAATACAAGAGTTGTGGTGGAGTGGTAAGAGGTCTCGGGTTCGTGTCGCCTTTGTTAGAGAGCATTTTACCCACGAAATTCAAATTTAATTGGATTCGAATATGGATACCAGACACCAGGTGAAAAATAAAAAAAATTATTTACGCTATCAAATTACCAAAATATATACTATATATTTTTAAGTAAAAGACTTTAAGATATAAATTTATAATTTAGAAAATAAAGTATATTACATGTCATAACATGTGAATTAAGGTGATATAATAATATAAAATTTGTTATACTAACGTAGAGTACATATTAATTATGATTAATAGAAATGCGTCTTTTTCTAACAATCAGTGGCTACTATATATTCTTTTGTACTTCTTTTTTGTGCTTCATTCAGTCAAACATAAACTAATTTTTTAAACACAAAGCATAAGTAATTGACACAAGTGTTTCTAAAATAAAAAATACATTATATGAAATGATTTTACTCATACACAAATCACAATATAAAGAAATTTTACACTGTCATACTTCTCTTATTTTTTAGATTATTAATTTCACTATGATATTTTTAAGTGATCTATTCATTATGTATGGTTTGTTTATATATAATCCAAAACTCGATTGAGGGGTAATAATTTTCTAATCTTGTTTATTTATATTTTTTGAATTAGAGATTTTTACTTTTACATTTAAAAGATTTCTTACTAAAATTGCAAGAAGACTAATATCTAGGCAGTGTGGTGAATGTATTGGGAAACTCTTGAAGAAAAAGCAAGAAAACACGTGCAGCCAGAAATGGTAAATCTTTGAAGCAAAGTCAAATGAATGACTCGTGTGGTAAAATGAACATGCAATAACATATAACATGGGTGGGTCTCGAGTTTGAATTTTAAATATATAAACAAAAATTATAATTTTAATTTAATCAAGATTTTAATATAAATTTCAGATATTAAATAAAAAAAATAAAAATTATGACCTCTAACCTTCAGTCTGCACGTTGCAATACAACATAGTGGTGACAAGACCATGCACATTACAGTAAAACATAGTACTATATTTTCACAATGTTATTAGAGTGTCATTCATTCATTGGTCATTTCCACATGTCAAAGTTGTTGGACATGTGGAAATGACTTAACCTAATTCCAACACTTGTCACATTTATGGCATAGTCATAGGAAACGTGTCGTATCCGAGTTGATGGGAGATATGTTCTTCTTTTTACGGTATATTTGCTAACAGAGGAGGAGCGGAGTTTGTGGGTTTAGTCGAATCCAATAATATATATTAACTTGTGAATTTTTAACAGAATTGTTTGATGGCTTAGTGGTAAAAAAGAGCTGTGAAAATACTTTTTACACTAAGGAACTGTAGGTTCAGACTCCACCAATGATACTCCCTCTGTCTCATTTTATGTGAGTTAGTTTGACTCTGCACGGAGTTTAAGAAAGGAAGACTTTTAAAAC
>JAJOOS010008718.1:0-12701 GCA_029582725.1 Solanum chiquidenum
TGATGATAATCAAACCTCAAGTCAATCTTAGAAAATAGAGATGTGCCTTGAAGCTGATAAAACAAATCATCAATATGAGGAAGAGGATACTTGTTCTATATTGTCACTTTGTTCAAATAATCAATACACATCCTCATGGATCCATCTTTTTTCCTCATATACAACATAGGATCACCCCACGGATAAAAACTAGGGTGAATGAACCCCTAACTAAACAAATTCACGTAGCTTTGTTGGATTAGTAGGAGTAGGATCACTTCCATCTATATGGCCCCATAGTTCATCGCCGGTGACAAATAACTGAAACTCCCAAAGAAGAATATGTTTTCCAGTGAAACGAACACTGAAGGATTGAAAGTGATATGAATTCATGCTTTTGAATAACTATGAAAACTACAAACATTCAAGAAAGCAACTAGAATGACCAATAACAAAAGTCCTAAGATGGCACCTGGCCTAACATAACCCCAAAAGCTAGCTCATGAAAGTAGTATTGCCCAAGTTCACATATGGAGACCACCAGTCCAATTCCCAACCAATGTGGGATTTTTACCCACTCTAACATCGCTCTTCACACCTAGACCCGAATGGAGCATGGATCGGGAGCCCAAATGAGGATGGACTTGGCTCTAATGCCATGCCAATTTTCTATTGAATGCCTCTCAAAGTGAGATAGTCTTTCCATGAAATAGATAGTATAAATATTACACATCCCTAAAGATCCGCCATTCCTATCCCTAAAGATCAGCTACTCTATCTCTACAAATCTGTTATTCAATCCCTCTAAATTTGTTTTGCTATCCCTCCAAATTAATTAGCTATTCTATCACAATATTTATTTCTCTAATTCTACAACAAAACTATATAATAATACTAATTTATAGCACTATAATTACAATATTATGTACAATTATTCAGTTGTCTATCATGCTGGCATAAAATTTTGTTAGGAAACCCTCCCACCCTTCTAGTCAAAATGGCCCCAAACATCATTGTAACCAACTTCAATGCCAATACAACAATTAATTATTTTAATCCTATCATCTAGTTGCCAATCAAATTAACTGAAAACCACAAATTTTCCCATTGGAAAGCACAAGTGTCCATGCTTATGCATCGTCACAACCTTTTTGTCCATCTCGATGGTTCTTGCCCAGTCGCTACTCGCACAGTGGCTCAAAATAATCAGGATGTCGAAAATCCTACATTTGTTTGATGGTATCACCAAGATAAGCTCATTCAAAATGATATCTTGGCCTAAGTTGATCCTACCCTTACTGCTACAATTGTCGTTGCATCCACTTTCCAAGCTTCTTGGCATGCATTGCACACTACGTATGCCAACAAATCGCAAACAAGGATCTTTAGTTTGCACGAGTGTCTAGCTCGACTGTCAAAAGAAACCCTTCATGTCGCTGATTATCTACACCAAGTTCTATCTGTGTGTGATGAACTTTCCACTGTTGAAGCTCATGTGTCCAATGAAGAACTGATTGTCAAAATCCTCACTAGACTGGACCTGAATTTCGTGAAATATATGTTGTTATTCGTGCAAGAGATTCTACTATCTCTTATCCAGAACTTTATGAAAAGTTTCTTGACCATGAAATTTTCATCAAGCATGGAGAAACAAATAAGCCACTCTCAACACCAAACACCAATTACTGTTTCAATTGCACAACAAACAAACATGCATCCTCGCCAAGGAAACTCCTCTAACAGGTGTCCAAATGTAAATTCCCCGAACACCAGTTAGTCATGGCGTGCCCAACTATCACGACCCAAGTCTAGACCCCCGATGCGACACGGTGTACTCGAACCCGAAGGGGTCATATACAAGCCTCATAGCATTCATTCATAGCATAGGTAATAGAAATAGTACGGAATTAAAACATTTTATTCAAAAAACATACAATATAAAGACATTCATTTAAAAGCAAGCGAAAGTCTAACGTCTCACATAGCCATCTTAAAATAATACTTGAAACAACGTAGGGACACGACCCTTTACAATTGAAGTCTTAACAATAGTCTTAAAACATAAAAGAACTCGAAACATTAAAAGTCCTTGTCCTCGATCTATGAGGACATACCAAAAGATGTCTTGGAAGAACTCTAATCCAAGCTTCACTAGAGGGGATGCAATCACTTGCTGGAACCTACACTTGTAGTAAAAATAAGAGAAATATGGGTTACCACACAAGAATATACTAATATGATGACCATGCAAAAACATGCTTAAAAGGGACATTTTGTTTGAAAGTCATGCTTTTATGCCATTTTAGTAAAACTTCATGAACATTGATAAAAGAGGCCTAATATAAGTCACAACCAACATACAAGTCACATTTTCACATTCGAAAAAATTCACATATAAACCTTTACCTTCACCTTGAGCCTCCACCTCAAGTAACCCTCAAGCTATACCTTGTGCAATGTATGGATAGCGTCCCATACCACCACCCACACTAAGGTACCACCTTAAGGTCACCAAAAGTGAACTTACCATTCATCCTTTCCACCTTTACACAATAAAGCATTTAAGAGACATAAACATTACATGAGTCACATCATCACATTAAGACCAACATCTAAGACAACTCCAAGTCATACTTGTGCAATATGCAAGTAGCATCCCATACTACTACTCACACTAAGTATTCCTTTGAAGTCACCCTAGACAAGGCACATTCACACTCAAAAGTCATGACAAGGAAGTAACTCATAATACAATCCAAGTATAACATGCATCTTTACATTTTAGCATTTAAGCAAACACTCTTAGTTAGGTTCATTTAGGACACATTCATGCATTTAGAGGAGATAAGATCGATTTGGGCGAGGGAACAGGTCTGCGTCGCGAACCTGGACACCAGAAATTGGCCACGTGTTTTATTTTAGACTATAAATAGTTTAAGTGTGTTATTTCTATTATTATCTAGTTTTTAAAGATGAGAGAAGATCGATTTGGGTGATTTGGCTAACACTTTCTAGGGATTTTCTTCTACTCCTTCATTTTGGTAAACCTTTTTATGATCCATAAACATTATTTGATGATATTTTGTTCTATGAGTAGCTAAATTCCCTTATTCTAGGGTTGTAGCTATGATTAATGGTATATTAGTAATTGTTTCTAGCATGAGATGGGTTTTCTTGTGATTTATGCTTACATTCTTGTTTAACTATTTTAATGCACAATCAACATTAAAATAAACTCGTTGTCTACTCTTGAACTCGGAAGATGAATAGAGGGATAGATCAAAGAATGTGAGAAGTGTGTTCATTCTAGAATAAAGTTAGAGTGTTTCGTATATATGATAGTCTTATACCTATATACCACGCTTGATTAATATGCAAGATGATAGCTTAATGCTCCGCCAGTGGTACATGCCTATCCCCGATCAATGATGTAGTTAGTCTGTCGAGGGTGGTAGGCGATTAGAGGTCGGGAGATCGTGATCGTAAAATGAACCTTGGAAATCCATAATGAGGTTAGCATGTCGAATGCTAGGATAAATTAATATTATGCCGAAAATCGGGTTATGCTGCAACCCTGGATTACTTTCCCATATTGTGAAATTCTCTTGTTTGAAACTGTTTGATTGTAGTAATTAATTTTTGAGATTGTTCAACTTAGTAGTTATAAACAAATTTCTAAAATTGTTTGTCACATAAGTAAATTTATTTTAGACATAACAAAGTTGTTATTTGTTAATTTGAAGTCCCTTGGGTTCGATAATCCGGCTCGAAAGAGTCGATGTACTACTTGAGTGACCACGTGCACTTGCGTGTGCTTGTGGACGCAACAAGTTTTTGGCGCCGCTGTCGGGGACTATAAAATCGGCAGATATCTAAGTTTTGAGTGTCTAAATTATTTGTACAAGTGTTGACAACTTGATCTTGGCTCTTCAGTTCACAGGTTTTGGACGGTTTTTACACTGGAAAACGACCAAGACTTGGTAGAGCCTTTAGCTGAACCAGAGAGATTTGTTCATTACCGGAGAAGGAAAAGAAGACTCCCTTATCATGTTCCTCTTGTGGCTAGTGAACCAAAAACTTCAGAAGAAAGGGAGGATCAAGACCCACCGGCAGTGATGGCAGAAATGAAAGTGAGGGATATGGAAATCCCACAAACCACCAATGTTACCTCAAGTATTCAGAAACCTGGACCTGGTGGGATGTTTGAATTGAAACAGAACATGGTGCAACTACTGGTCACAAACGGGCAGTTCACTGGTCTATCTCATGAGGACCCACGAGTGCATATTCAGAATTTTCTTGAGATCAGTGACACATACACTCCAACTGGAGTGAACGTTGATTATGTGAGGCTTACATTATTCCCCTTTTCTCTGCTGGGGGAAGCAAAAATATGGTTGAACTCTGAGCCCGCAAATTCCATAACAACTTGGGATGATCTTGCCCGAAAGTTTTTGATAAGGTAAAACAGCCAAGCTGAGAAGCGACATATTAAGCTTCCGACAGAAAGGAGGGGAAAACTTGTACCAAGCTTGGGATAGGTTTAAGTCCCTGCTGTTGAGTTGTCCACATCACCATCAAGCTAACGAAGTGTTGGTATGACCTTCATTGAAGGGTTGGAACCAAACACAAAAATTTTACTTGATTCTGCTGCAGGTGGACAAGCTTTGGAGAAGACATATGTTGAGCTGTTTACATTGCTTAATATAATTTCACAGGGTAACCCCGAGTGGAATGACGGAGGAGCTAAACCAGTCATACCGAACACTGCTGGAGTGTTATAAATGGATGCAGTGACAACTTTGTCGACACAGATCGCAACAATGCAGAATATGATGACTACTCATTTCAGCAACATGTTACTAGGACAACAACAAGCCCAAGTTAATATGGTACATCAACCAAAAGCTTGGTGTGAAGTATGTGGATGTGGAGATCACAGTGCTGAGTTATGTGGGGCAAACCCAGAATCTGTTCATTTTGTAGGTAATGCTCAACGAGGAGGAAATCACCAGAGTTATGGAAATACCTACAACCCGAGCTGGCGGAACCACCCAAACTTTTCATGGGCTGGCAATCAAAACCAACATCAAGGACAGAGCTAATACAGACCATAGAGTAGTGGACAACAGTACCAGCAGCAAAGCCATGGAAATCAGCAAAACCATGGTAACCAGCAGGCTGCCAAGCAAAGTGATATGAGTGTGGAGGACATGCTAAAACAAATCATGGCGGATCAAGATAAATTGGCAACAGATGTTTGAAACAATCAATTGGCGACTCAGAATTTGGAGAAGCAGTTTGGGCAGTTTGCTAGTGCCCAAAATTCCCGACCACAAGGGGGTTTGCCGAGAAATACCGACCCAAACCTGAAGCAGGTAAATGTTGTGAGTACTTGGAGTGGTCATCCATTGGAGGAGTTGACGCCAAAGGCAAAAGTTGCTGAAGAAAAAGGAACACATGTAGATGAAGTAGAACCAAGCGAACAAAGGGTGAATGAGGAACCAAAAGCAAAACCGCCTCCTCCATTCCCACAGAAATTCAAGAAACAAAAAGAGGAGGAATATTTTGGTAAGTTTATTGAATTACTCAAACAGGTACATGTTAACTTGCCTTTGATAGATGTGTTGTAGGACATTCCTAAGTATGCCAAATATGTGAAAGATGTGGTAGCCAACAAGAGTAGATTGGATGAGTTTGCAACAGTAACACTCACGGAGGAGTGCAGTTCTAGGATCCAGAACAGTCTCCCAATTAAGTTGAAAGATCCAGGGAGTTTCACTGTTCAAATAAAAATTGGTCAGTGTGTTGAGGCAACAGGGTTGTGCGATTTGGGCAGAAGTATCAATTTGATGCCTACATTCATGTTTCTCAAATTGGGACTAGGAAGGCCCTAGTCCACAACCATTATATTGCAGTTAGCGGACCGTTCGGTGGGAAAGCAACATGGCGTTATTAAAGATGTCTTGGTTCAAGTGGGAACTCTGATTTTCCCCGTGGACTTTGTCATTTTGGATTTTGAGCCTGACCCAGAAGTCCCATTTATTTTGGGACGACCATTCCTAGCAGTCGGAGGTGCATAAATTGATGTGGCAGCCGGTAGACTAACAATGAGGGATCATGACAAGGTCGAGGTATTTGATGTTTACAAGACAATGAAGTTGCCTGCAATAGGAGATGTCTGCAATTACAGTCATTGATGAGGCAATGTTAGCTAATTATGTTGAAGCCCAAGACCCTTTAGAGAAAGTGTTGACTAGGCAAGACATTGAGGGAGATGTTAAAGCCTAGAAGTTGGCTAACGTCCTAAATGTCCCAAATGTGAGTATGCTTCGCAAGTTTGTGGAACCATTAAATAGAGTCCTGGGACCACCTCCCAAGCCTTCGATTGAGGAAGCACCAAAGTTGGAGTTAAATGCTCTCCCTTCTCATCTCAGGTATGCATTATTAGGTGCTAATGAATCTTTACCTAGAACCCTTTCTTCTGATTTGTTCGAATTGCAGGTTGAAGCACCTCTGGAAATATTGAGGAAGAGGAAAAGGGCGATAGGCTGGCAGATGGCTGACATACATCGCATCAACCCAAATTTATGCATGCACAGGATATTCATGGAAGAGGGTCACAAGTCAATTTTGCAACCGCAGCACAGGCTAAACCCAGTGATGAAAGATGTGGTGCGCAAGGAGGTGATCAAATGGCTAGATGTGGGTATTGTCTATCCAATTTCGGACAACAAGTAGGTCAGCCCAGTTCAGTGTGTGCCTAAAAAGGGAGGCATGACGGTGATCACCAATGAAAAAATTGAGTTGATTCCAACAAGGACAGTGACAAGATGGCGAATATGCATGGATTATAGAAAATTGAATGAAGCCACCAGAAAGGATCACTACTCGATTCCTTTTATTGATCAGATGCTGGACAGGTTGGCTGGACAAGAATATTATTGTTTCCTGGATGGCTATTCAGGATACAACCAAATTGTGATTGCACCAGAGGACCAGGAGAAAACTACATTCACTTGCCCGTATGGGACATATGTTTTCAAAAGAATGTCATTTGGGCTATGCAATGCTCCAGCCACCTTCCAAATATGCATGATAGCTATCTTTCATTATATGGATGAAGATTTTGTGGAAATAGTCATGGATGAATTCTCAGTATTTGGGGAGTCTTTTGACAGGTGCTTGGAGAATTTAGACAGGGTGCTGGCTAGATGCGAGGAAACTAATCTCATCCTAAACTGGGAAAAATGTCATTTCCTAGTGAAGGAAGGCATTGTGCTGAGCCATAGGGTGTCAAAGAGAGGGCTGGAAATTGATCGTGTCAAAGTGGAGGTAATTGAAAAGCTACCTCCCCCAATTTATGTTAAAAGGGTGCGAAGTTTTTTGGGTCATGATGGTTTCTATAGGAGATTCATCAAGGATTTCTCTAAGATTGCAAGACCCATGTGCAGTCTCCTAGAGAAGGAGATGAAATTTGTATTTGATGAGCAATGCATGCAAGCTTTTGAAGCTTTGAAGAAGAAGTTGATAGAAGCTTCAATCGTAACTTCCCCAAATTAGGAGCTTCCTTTTGAGCTGATGTGTGATGCAAGTGATGTGGCTGTGGGAGCAGTGTTGGGGAAAAGGAAATAGAAGGTGTTTCACTCAATATATTATGCAAGCAAAACACTGGATGCAGCCCAAACCAACTACACAGTGACTGAAAAAGAAATGCTAGCCTTGGTCTATGCTTTTGACAAGTTTAGGTCTTACCTGGTAGGTACTAAAGTTGTTGTTTATATTGACCATACAGCTATCAGGTACTTGTTCAACAAGAAGGATGCAAAGCCACGGTTAATCAGGTGGATTCTATTGTTGCAAGAGTTTGACATTGACATCAAGGACCGAAGAGGTTCTGAAAACAAGATTGCAGACCACCTGTCAAGATTGGAGAGTTCGTCACATGTGGGAGAGCAAGGTCAGATTAGAGAGGAATTCCCTGATGAACAACAATTGGCGCGAGATGTGACCGAACTACCATGGTATGCAGACATTGTTAATTATTTGGTTAGCGGATTGTTTCCACCAGGTGCAACCACACACCAAAAGAAGAGGCTTATTTATGATGCTCGGTTCTACATATGGGAAAAGCCTTATCTCTTCAAGCAAGGGCCGGACAAAATGATGAGGAGGTGTGTGCCTGAGTCTGAGATGAGACAAGTGATGAATAGTTGCCACTCGTCCACATATGGGGGTCATCATGGAGGTGAGCAAACTGTGCATAAGGTACTCTAATCAGGTTTTTTCTGGCCTACTTTGTTTAGGGATGTTGCAGGTTATGTGAAATGTTGTGATTAATGTCAGAGGATAGGGTCTATTTCTAGATGACATGAGATGCCTTTGCATTAGATCTTGGAGGTCAAAATATTTGATGTCTGGGGGATCGACTTCATGGGGCCATTCCCTTCATTGAATGGAAATCAGTACATACTTGTGGCTGTGGACTATGTGTCAAAATGGGTTGAAGCAGTAGCTTTGCCGACTAACGATGCTAAAGTGGTGTTGAAGTTTTTGAAGAAGCACATCTTCACTCGGTTTGGAACTCCTAGAGCAATAATCAGTGATGGAGGGACACACTTCATAAATCAATTGGTGAAGAATATCTTAGCTAAATACGGAGTCAGATGCAAGGTAGCTACAACATACCACCCTCAAACTACATCTTACCTTTCCAATGTTCACACAAATTAACTGTGCACCAACTGCAACTGACAACCATCAAGAAAACTCAATAATCACTAACTATAATAATAAAGTTTTAAAAAAATATTTAAATAATACATATAATTAGTTAAATCTTTCTCAAGTTAGAAGAAATAATGAAGACACAAATACCTAAGTTTCTCCATGATTTGATGAAATTTCAGCGGTGTTAACATGAGCAGAAAACTTAGGGGAATCCATAGAATACAAAATTTCTTTTCGCTATTGTTCTACAAAAGAACTTTGTTGAGAGGGGAAGAAAGTTTTGTAAATTGTAGGATTTTATCATTTGAGTTTAGTGTTTAAGTTAGAGTTTCACAAAATTTCTGAATTAGATATTCTAAATATAACTTTTTCAAATGTTTGCACAAATAGTCTCCTATATTACTGATATTTAATTTTTGTCCCTATGTTTTGTTCTTCAAAAATATAGTCATACGAAAACTAAGTGTAATATAACATTGATATGTTCAGCTTATCGCATGAGATTATTATGTTAAATTTTATGTCTAACTAGTAAACATGTCCGCTTTCTGTGCGACACTAAAAATTAAATATACATAGTACAAACTAATCTCTTCTAAAATTTGAATACAGATATTTATAAAATATATAAACATAGAAGATCTTGTTGAATTTCGAATTAATCTATTCTAATATTTGAATATTAAAAAACAAAAAGGAAAAAAAATAACAATAAGAGAATGGCTTAGAAGAAATCAAAACATGTTATACAAAGAAGATTCCTTTTTATTCATCTCATGATCAGTCCTTAATACTCTATTTTGAAAGGACAATTTATCAAATGGATCCAATCATTGTCCATTTAAAAAAATAACTTTCGAGACACCCAATTGAACTTTGGCCTTAGTAAACCAAATATTAATAATCAAATATTGAGGCTGATAATTATAAATATTTTTTGAAAATATAAACCTCTAAACATGCTACATTTTTATAGTTATAGTTACGTCAGATTAAAAGAAAAAATGGCTATGTAATGACTTGACAAAACTTTTAAATAGCTTTTGATGATGACAACATGAACCGGGTTCACAAACATGTACCATAAAATAAAAAGAGCAGGAAAAGATCGCACAAACATATATGCAGTAGAAAACATATTTAAAACAACAATCCAAGCCAAATAAGGAGAAGAATAAATGCAGATGACTTATATGCGGAAAGGGAAGGAGATAAACAATTCCTATGAGGAAAAAGATTATTTTTATAGGAAAACTAATTTCTTTCCTTGTAGAAGACGACTAAAGCTTAATACACATCCATAAAAGGATGAAGTCAAAGAATAACAAAATCAGCTTTTGCAATTACAAATTGAGAGAATTTTCCAGCAAAGCCAGAGCGACTTCAGAGATTCAAAGGTGAGAAGAAAGAAGAACTAGAGTAGGGATTTCTTTCTAGAGTTAGTTTGAATTGGTCCATCTCAGAATCGGTGCTTAGGAATCATTGTTCCAAGTGTGTGAGAAATTTTTGAGAGAATTGTAACAAGAAGTAGGTTTGGCTTCTTGGAAAGTAGAATGTTCGATTATAGTTAATCGTTGAAACGTAAAGGTACTATAGTTAGTCTCTGTTATTAATTAGTTGTAATCTTGAATATTTCTTGAAGGTAATAAAATTGTAGTGTGGTTTTTCCCTTCCTGGAGCAAGGAAGGTTTCCACGATAAAATAATTGTTTTATTGTGTTGTCTCTTTATCTAGGCAAACTAACCGAAACTTGGTTTGTATATGGGGTAAGGTTTCTTTAATTGGTATTAGAGGAGGTCTTTTCATCGAAAAAGATTCACATCTTGAAAAGAATCAATGGTCGCACCACCTACCCCACAAGAAGGAGCTTCCCAAACACGACCACCACTGTTCAATGAAAAATATTATGGATGGTGGAAGAATCTCATGATGGATCATCTAATAGGATAAAAGCTAGACCTATGGGGAGTTGTGTTGGATGGACCTACCATTCCCATAAAGAATGGAACCGATGGAACTACTCAAGTACCCAAGTACATAAAGGAATGGGATACTGCGGACAAACTTGTAATTCAGAACAATGCAAAAGCTAAGAAGATTCTGATATGTGGCATATGAACAGATGAGTACAATCAAATCTCATCAAATCAGGATGAAAAGACAACATGGGAAACTCTACAAACTGCTCATGAAGGAACAACTCATGTAAAGAAGTCTAAGACTGACAATTTAAATAGACAATATGAGTTGTTTCGGATGATAGAAGGCGAAACAACTCAAGACACGCATACTAGGTTCACTACAATCATCAATGAAATTGACTCACTAGGAGAGGTAATTTCCAACGAAAAGGCTCTCAGAAAACTTCTAAGTGTTCTTTCAGAATCATGGGAGAGAAAGGTAGAAGCCATCACTGAAGCACATGACCTAGATAAGCTAGCTATGGATGAACTCATTGGAAATCTCATGACCTATAATCTCAAGAAAAACTAAGAAAAGAAAATTGGAGGAAAGAGAAAAGAGAAGAACATGGTTCTTAAGGCTACAACACCATAAGACTAGAATAAAACTTCACACTAATGACTAAGTGGTTCTCTAGAATGTTAAAGAGAGGACAAGTGTTTCAAAGAAGGAATTTTCAGAAAACAAGTGAGAAAGATCCAAAAGAACATATATGTCACAAATACGGAAGTCCAGATCACTTTATTAAATTTCGCCCACTATGGGCCCTAGAGCACAAAAGAAATAGTCTAGAGAAAACAAAAGAGACCAAGAATGATAAGTAGATTTCCCACAAATAGAAGGCTAACCAATCAAGAAGTTAATCTCTCAGTAAAAATGGGCCTTTGTAGCTATAGGGAATCTATCAGAGAAAGAGTCTGAGGATGGAGGATTCGAACACCAGTCACTATTTGCAATTGAAGAGACATACAAGTATGACTTTCTCACACTAGTCGTCGTAACAGAAGAAGAAGATGAAATAAACACTTGTCAATCACAAGAAGTGATTTGGCCCTAATGGTTGGAACGAATTATGAAAATGATGAACAAGATGACAAATAGTCCAAGGTAAGCTTTCATCACATCAAAGTAAGTCTTCATTCATATTCTAAAAGAAAACTTGAATCTCTACTAAGCACTCTCATAAATGCATACCAGTCGACCAGCTCCAAAAGGAGAAAATTTTGGAAACATATGCATCTTTAAGAGAAGAAAATGAGAACTTAGAGAAAAACAATCATTATCTTCAAAATAAAATAAAAGAACTAAGCAATGATCTACATTCCATGACTAAAAGGAATGAAGTATTTACAAAGAGCTTCATACTACTAAGATGGAAGCAGCGCATAATATGAGATGGACAAGATCCTCCATCATGCTTGATAGCATCCAAAAGAGTCAATCCTCAACTAGACATGGAATAAGATTTAACAAGAAGAGTATTTAAAATGAAAACCCTAACAAAGACTGTTTATGCTTTCACTATGGGCTAACCGGACATAAAAGATATGCATGCCATAAACAATTTATAGCGCATGAGAATAATCTAAGGATTCTTAACAAACCATTTGGGGAAGAAATCACGAAATTGGTTCTGTTACACCCCAAAAATTTCTAGCACAAAGTTGAGTTGAAAGTTTTCTTACTGATTGAGTTTCTATATAAGATTTTACTTGAGTCAACTTTAAACGACCATATATCTTAGAATATAAAGAGTTAGATGGCCCATAACCTATCAAATTAAAAGTATTTGAATCTTCTTTCCAACTCCACCAATTTTGCATCAGTCCAAGTTCCAAGTAAATAGTCATGATCATTTTAGTTAATTGACACGATGTAGTGATAAATTAGCAGACGGGAAAACATTGTCTTTTTAGCTCTGAGAAAACTCTAAACGGATTTCTTGACTAATAAAAGACCCAAATAAATCAAATTTTCATCTCTTATCTTTCAAACCCTAAGGCAAAACCCTAAGTAAAATCAAAACATAA
>JAJOOS010008719.1:0-12069 GCA_029582725.1 Solanum chiquidenum
CTTTAATATTACTGGCACTTTGTGCATTGCTGAATCTTATTTATTTTCCACAACTTTAAATGAATCAGACTGAAGTGGAATGGCTCTTTCTGTACCCTCAAGGGATGAAAAAAATTGTGATGTACAGATTCAACAATACTCCAATGGTTATCACCGAAAATGGTAAGAAACATTTTTGTCATTTAAAAGCGAGATATAGTTTAATTTATCAACTAATAACCTGAACATGATGCATTTGGATCTGTTGGGATGCAATTACTAACACAACTGGCAATGTTGCAGGCATTGCTGAGAATGATAATCTGAATCCTTCAATAACGGACACCTTGAACGATATTCATAGAGTGAACTATTTGCATAGCTACTTAAATTCACTGGCTAAATGGATATAAGCTAAGATTTGGACTTCACTATGTCAACTACACTAATCTCCAGAGAACCCCAAAATTATCAGCTACATATAAACAACTCATGTATAACTTCCACATACAGCTTGAAACACATACTGCCCAGAACTAGTGGAAGAAGATGATGAAAAAGCAGAAGCCTGTAAGCAGCCTGATCCCTGCCTTCATATTACAAGAGTTAAGCTCAAACTTAACCTTGTATGCACTCCAATGGAACTGTAATCACGTAAGCAAGAAGTTTTAATTATGCAGAAATATTCTGTTGAAAGCTGAGTTCTCTCTATCCCCCCCCCCCCACCCCCCATTCTGTTAGGCTTCAACAGATTAATGTTCCAATATTCTACAAAATGGATGTTCACTCCGGCTTTTTTTCAAAATCAACTCTAAGAGAGCTGATGATAAAAAAAAAATCATTCAGCATATACGATGGAAAAGTTATATTCAAGAATCATAGACTATTATAACAAACTCACTGACACTATTTTCTCCATTGTCTTCACGAAATTGGTGTTACAACATCAGCCAAAAATGCTATTTATGACAGCACATTGTATTTACATTCCTCAAAATGAAAACTCGCAAAAAAAAAAAAAACATGAGCCTGAAATATTTTTGACATGCTCTACTACTACAATAAGAACCTTCGTTACACAGGGGATTTGACTCTTCGTCAAGGGAAGACTACCTTATCTGCAGACCATTGCTTCAGAAACTCCGAGAGTAGGATAAGGTATGGGGTGTACCTTCAAATGACCGAAATGTGTCGGTGAATTCCTCATCAACATCCTGGTATTTTACCCACCTATTCATAGTTCAAGACTATTCCACAACTACAGAAGGTAGATCAGTAAGTGAGCTTTTTCCTTGAAGCTCATAATATGATCCCAGCACAGGCAGTTGCTGTTGATACATAAAGAAGTGAGTATCAGTTATAAACACAAATAAAAAGTGAGTATCAGCTATAGATAGAAATAAGCTATCTTGTCTGGATGCAAGATAGCACAATGTGCTTATTAAGAGGTGTCAAATGAAAGATGAACATTTCTTCTCCAGAAAAAAGTGGTGGTGCTTGGTTGGGTGAGGAGAGGGGTTAGTAGGAACTCAACTCCTTTTTTCACAGATGAAAACAAGTCCAAATAACTTTCGCTCAACACCCCGAGATGACAGCCTAGCCATGCATACATCTAGTGCAAGACACATGAATTTTTACATCTGACAGGTCAGCAAGTTAAAGAGGAAAATCCTACTAGTATGTTACTATTGTATCAGTCCATAATCTAAGATCTTGCTTTCCCCCTCAAATCCCTCATCTTTCTCGTCTAGCTTTCTCCCCAAAGAGAGTGAAAGAACAGGAGAACACAGTCAAGAGGAAGGAGAACTTCAAAAGTTTATCATTTGCCTTTGGTGCATAATAGATGGCAAGGGTTGATATTAATTAACACAAATTCATGGTCCGGAAAAGTTCCTCTCAACATATATGTAACTCTTACATATCCCAACAAAACTTCACAGTATGATCCTATTATCACCTCTAACTTAAGTATATGCTGCATTGCTGACATCATGACCAGCTTCCTCTTTCTATCACCAGCTGAGGTACCATACAACACAAAGCTTCACCAATGAGTGGAAGAACTATTCAGCTTAAAATATTTTTATTTTTTTTGAGACAGGTAACTTTTAGCTTAAAGATAATTGTGTTTTATAGTGATTGCTGAATAACAAAGTTCTTACCTTGTGCCGAAGAATTTGTCAGGCCTGCCACATTATTCTGATGAAGCCAGGCTTAAACATTAGCACAAGCTTTATCTACCTCCACCAGGGCATTCTGGCACCATAACAGTGCTGGCCGTCGTCCCACGAGATCTGGCATGCCTGAAGACCTACAGCAACACTAGGTTCCTTCCCATGTTGTGCTATCCACTCGTCTATTGCAAGTGATTTATCATTTTCGTTTGAATATAGTTTTTTGTTCTTCCCAAATGGATTACTCCCAGGACAGACTATTTCAGCAATTGCAGCTGGCATATACATTGAGTCACCTACCACTGGCGCACTACATGCAGCTAACTGTGCTCGAATCTGCCAATTATGACCATATATCATCAGAATATCAGTGATTCTCAAGACAGATTTTCAAACTGAAATGCCATTTTGAGAAAATCACTGTTTTGGTTCCTTTTCATGTCTTCATTTGTTTTGAGATTGCAAAAAGCAGAGATGAACTTGTAACAAAAGCTACCATTAGTAAACCAGTTTATGCATGATTAAATAGTTTAGTCATGCGCGCTCTCTCTCTCTTTAGACCTGTGAAACAGCAACTATGAAATACTTTTCCGAGCAAGTAATCTGATTTGAGATATTAGGCCTTTCCTGTCTAATACTTTTAGGAATAAAACCCAACTGGCAAGCAGGTCAAACAACTTGCACAAGCAATTACTCAACTTTGAAACATCAAACTTGAAAAATCCTGAGGACAGAAGGACAATTGCATGAGGGAATCAGAAAACTGGAATTTAAATACCTGATGAGTCCGACCAGTTAGAAGGTTGATTTGGCACTCATATGCAAAGTCTTTCAAAGCCCATCCACAGTCCTCAAGGTTGTATGTCCTCTGGATTTCACTACGAGGCCAGGGTACCTTTTTGCATTCTAAGACCTCAAGTTGGCATAACAACCATCCTTTCACAAAATCTGCAAAGCATAGATGCCAGAGGAAAATATGAGTACTTTTGGAAGAACATCCAACTCCTTATGGCAAACATCAACATCATGGGTTGTTTGACATGGAGGTGTACATATAACATATGATCCTTTCAATGTCAGCTCTTTTGGGTGTTAGAAACTTGAGAATAGACACAAGCATAACGACAACTGATTACTTATTTCATATTTGGACTTGATACTTATTTTTCGTCATAATTTATCCAATGATTCTAAAAATCCATCTGTTATAACCTTTTATCCAGATTAGAAATCTCAATTTTAGTAATATCAAGCTCTTTCTCTCTCACGCGAGCAAAATATTAGTATTGCTACTTGCTTACCTTCAGAAACAAGTCTTGGGGCCATATTAATAGGACGCATGTAGTGTGTAAGTATTCCAATAGGAACCGGAGCAGCAGCAAGAGCAAGATAAAGTTTTTTGACCTTCTTCTCCTGGCAGATAATAGATGAAGTTATCAAGAACACCAAATGGTACACTCCACAAAGGACCTCTATCAAATCTTTTGTAAGACTATATGCGACATAGAGGTGAGTCTCACCCTGATTTTTCCATGAAATACTGAACAGTACTCCTTGCTCCGAGCCAGCACAACACTGCACAAATTAGAAGTCATGCCAGAACCTTTTTTTCCATGACATCCTATTTCACCTCTGCTTGAATTTTGAAAAAAGAAAATTTACGTGGGATAAATACAGCCAATCATACCATCCTTCAGTGCAATTGTCAATCTGATGGGTAGTAAGCAGTGGAGCTGAAAATCCTAATGCTCGAGTAGCAAATGTAGCACAGCTTTCTTCAATGTTATCTGTAGTTCCTCCTACCTGAGTTTAAGTTGTCAATATGAAAAAGAGTTAGCTTATTGGCAACGGAAAAAGAAGAAGAAGAGCATAGAACAACATTAATTAATAGTAAAAATTAAAAGGTAACGATATAATGAGAGGAAAACCAATGTCAGTTAGAAGTAATTTACTTGACAGAAATGACTATCAGCAAATATCAGCTAGAGGATTTCACTCAACAGAAAACCATATTTAATTAAGTCTTGTACTCACAGATGTACCAGCAGGTTTATCCAGAACCGCATAGTCGTCGGTTACAGCAATAATACGAGATTTCCAGTCAATGTCATAGCACCTAATCATATCAACTCTTACAACATTACCTTCTCACTGACAAAAAGTCATGAGCCAAAGTAAGAATAGGGTTCAGTAATTACCTCGGAAAGCGCTTAGGGTGTACATGCACTCGCAAATACGTTCCAGCTTCAACAATTTCATCAGCACGAGTTATTTTGAAAGTTTTCTGAGCTTCACGTACAGTTTTCCCTTTGATAGAAGTTCTCTGTCTCAGAATTGATGGATCTGTAACTTCTTCATACACTTTAATTTGCTCAGGACTGGCAGTCGGAGGTGGCTTAGGACATACAAGTGCGTAATACACAGCTCCGAACTGTATAAGGTCTTCCACATATCTTAATGATGAAAAACATTGGTCAAAATACCACTTAACTGATCCAAGATGACTATCACTCAACTCATCGGTGATCACTCTCAGGGTGTAAATTATGATATGTAGGAAAATAACAAAAGAACAACAGAACACTAAAGAAAGATAGAAATTTACAATGGAGGGAGATCCAAAGCTTTACAAATATATTCAAGAACAGGTCCTTCTTTTGTGACGACAAGATGCTCAACCCTAGGTGGGCTGTTCTGCAAAGGGCATGGCATCAAGCGTCCATATCTAAGGTGGCTGAAAAAGTGAAATAAAAACAAATAGATCAGTGTAACAAATCATAAGAATCAAATTGGATACTAGCCTGGTGGAGGTTGATGACATTGGAGACATGTCTCTACCCAATCAAAGAAAATTGTAACATTACAAATCTAAACTTAAGTTGCAATACACTATCAAAGTAAGCTTCCTGCTCTTGTATAGATTTTTTAATCTATACAGCCAACAAGTAAAGAAACCATTTTGAACCTAATGATCAGATATGCCAAATTCATGGCACATATTCACGAGCAGCACTAATGCTGTCCACTCCATTAATTGCCTCTATCAAATGAAATCAACACATAGTTTTAAAAAATGCAAAAGTACCCAGATACATTATTTGTTCTCTACAAATAAATTCAGATGTAGAAATGTTTTGTGGACATATAACATCAGTGCAGCTCAGATGCAATTACATTTTTTCAATAACTTGGTGTTCAGGCCAACTTGTGGCCTTTTTTTAACTATTTATACCGATGAAACTGGCAAATAGCCATTTTTCGGACTGTAGATTAAGTTTTAGCGAGCGTTTTGTTCAGCCATCTTTAATGCGGAAATAAATTTTGACAAATATAGCCCCAATTAAAACATGGAAAAACTCCAGGAAACTTTTACTAGTGTTTGAACATTTATCAGTTCGATCATGAATCGTTCCTTGAATTTGAACTGATACAGCTTCGACTCCATGAATTTATCAGTTTGAACTCCATGAATAATTCCTCAAGTTTGAACTGATAAAGGTTTGGCTCCATGAATCATTAACAATCGCAGCAAACTTTCATACTTAGATTGTGAAAGTTTGAACTCCATCATCCTTGTTGGAGTTTGAACTGACAAAAATTTGAACTCCATAAATTGTTCATGGAGTTTTAAACTCCAACAAATATTCACACTTAAATTGTGAAAGTTTCAAGTTCATGAATAATAGATAAATGTTTGAACTCCATGAATCATTCATGGAATTTGTAACTCCAACAACTATTCAACTCGCACAAGATGCTGGAGTTTCACTTGTCAAAGCTTTGAATTCCAGCACAATGTGCTAGCATTTCACTTGTCAAAACTTCGAATTTGAGCACCGTGTGCTGGAATTGTTATAAGTGTTTTGGCTAGGCTTTCTTTTTCAAATTTTATCCAAGTGAGTAAATTTTAATTGCCCACTCAAAAACTAGTCATTCCACCTAGTTTTTACTTTTATACCTATTTAGATGGTTACAAATGATTTGAAAAGAGAAAAAAACAGTTTCGAACAGTTTTAAGCTTAAGATATTAGAAATTTACCATCATTTACTTAATTATGTCTTCAACAACCATGAACCCCCAAAAAAATTGGGAAGGGTAGTCTTGTGATAACTTAAAAAATACAGAACACGACATTCAACTTTTCCAGTAGTCTAACAAATGAAAAAACCAAGAATTACCCATTTGAGGAAACAGTGTGAGAAGTTGAATTGATATCAGACAAAGCAGTGGACTGACAGCTGAAGCTTCTACTGCAGGAAGAAAGTGCCAATCTTTTGTAGTGATTCTTGTTCTTGAGCAGACGGCTACGAGTTGAGGCAAATGTGTGCACCATATTGAAAGGGGAGAAAAACCCATTTCTCCAATTTGGGGTCCATAATCGACAAGCAATCAAACTGTTGGTCAAGATTGGAGTGAAACTGCCACTGGCAAAAGTCATCGTCTTTTGGGGTTCTTGGAGGGTGTAAGGCTGATTGAAGTTACTGATACAGTTGCAGAATTTTGAGACAAAAGGATTTTTTGGAAATTGCGATTACGCCTTTATATTTTTGGGAAATTATATCCAAGTCCCTTAACTTTTTCATAATGCACTAAAAAGTTATTTAACAAAAAAAACACTTGTATAAAATTGTAAAAATTAAAAGAATGTAAGAATGTATGAAACTCACGCTCTCAATAGTTTAAGTATGAAATTCAAAAAAGGGGATAGTTTATGTGTGCTTTGACACTTATCTTTATAATTAATTATTCATATGTACAAAAATCAAGATTTGTCACATAATAATTTCAAGTAAAAAAATAGTCATATAGAGCTTGTTTGATCATAAAGAGGCGTGTTGAAAGAGATGCTAGTTTTTATCTATTATGACATGTTGGCATAGACTCAAAAAATGAGGTTTAAGAGAGAGCAACCATTTTAATCTTGCGGATTGAGGTATATGAATCATAGTAAACTTACTTGGATAATCGTAATATATTTTGTTTAAATGTTATTCTAAAACATGAAGATAACATCACATCTTACTAATATTACACTAAAAGTATTTTTGTTAAAGAGATATAGTACCTTGAGAATTTTTGTGATTATTAATTATTGGTGTGTATAAATCAATTCACAAACATATTATCTCCCAAAGTTTTACTAATTGAAAATTGTATTTTTGAAGAAGGATATCACATGTTATATGAAACTAGTAAATATGGTTATGCCGTTTTTTTTATAAAAAAAAATAGATAGTCAAATTTCACATTTTAATGTGTTATTTCTTAACTTTTTTTTTTGTTAGAGAGTAGGTACTCTGATAGCATGTTGAAGTACCTGATTATCTCATTTAAAAGTTTAAAATAATAGGAAGCACATGTCTTTTAGGGAAAAGACTTATTTCCCCTTGAATTTGTACCGAAAAATTAGTTACACGCTTAAACTATCATGATAATTTATTACACACATCTATCATTTAAAAGTGAATTTATTTATCCCTTATAGCTGACATGGCAAAATAATAATAATGAAAAAAAAAAATCATGCGCGTCAGATCATTATTAAAGTAAAAAAAAAAAAATCAAAATATTTCTTAAACCCCATCCCCCACATATCTTCTTCTTCACACCCCACCCTCCTCGTCTTCTTCACACCCCATTAAGCTTAAAATAAACCAATAACAAGAAATAAAGTACTTCAAAAAGGAGTAAAATTTTCGGAGGTTTCAATCGGTGGGGCTTTGGCGAACATTTTTTAGTATTGAGTGATCGATTGAAAATGGGAAGAAAATTATTTTTCTATTATCTCTATTTTTTAAGAAATCTCCAGGAAGAACATGGAAAAATAACAAAGAATGTATGCCCAAATCTAAAAAATATTTACAACTACAAGCCGCAACAAATAACAATGAAAGCTTAGTTTCCATGACCAATCAATGGAAGAAACTGAAGCAACCTTCTTGTGGGTACATTTTGGAAATGGAAGAATTCTTCCACTCCATGAATCAACCCCAGATTGCGGGCAATTTCCTTGGTGGTCATTGCTCAAAGTTTCTTCTTTTACCATTTTGCAATGAAGAAGATACAATTATTAGAGAATTTTAATAATTGATTAGGAATTAATTAGTGTAAAATATAATTAATAAATAAAAGTTAAGTAATAAAGAAAAGAAAGTAAAAAAGATATAAAAAAAATACAATTTCTGACATGGCGCTGACGTAGTGCTGATGTGGCAGCGAGTGTAATAAACCACATACTATGAGAATGGTGTTGCACATAGCGGGGTGATATTAAATTCACTTTTAAATAGTAAAGGTGTGTAATAGGCCGTCATGATAGTTGAAGTGTGTAATTGATTTTTCAAGACAAATTTAGGAGGAAATCTATGTCTTTTCCCTTTATTTAATTATTACATGCTCAATATTTTTTATGGTCATTTGAATACTAATTCTTAATTGATCGATGAGCCCTAATGAGTAATAACCTTTAAAGAATTATCTTCACTAAACAATTATTTTGGTGATTAGTTATTGTAGCAATAGTTGTTTTTTTATTTACTTTGTTTAACCAAGTCCTGTGGAAGCTCTAAATGATGAATTTCTTCTTCGATATTAATTCTAGAGAAAATAGTCAAATGTTCCCCTAATCTATTAGTCAATTTTTAACTACACACTTATATTTTACGGGGTTCTATTATCCCTCTGAACTTTTTATTTTTAATATTTTGTGACCCTTAAACGCTGACTTGTCCAAGAAGTTGAATACACCTCTTGTAGGCGCGTTAGGGTTCAACAAAAAGACATAAAATGACTAAAATTGAACTAAATAATCCATGCGGCAGTATCTCATTGGAGATTATATAAGTAAATCATTTTTTTAATTCTTTCCCTTTTCTTATATATATATCACAAAATTGTTATACACATTTCATAATTTCTTAAAGTTTTTTTCAAAGTCCTTCAATGGTGGTCTTCTAAATTTCATCTCTAGAAGCTCCAAATCAATTTATAGCTACTGATTTATGTTTAGTTAACAATACATCAACCGATTTTAGTAACAACAATCACCTAACTCATAAGAAACTTTCATATATGAAGCTCAAAAATAGAGTTCAAGTTTTTTCTTAAAACCCTTAATTTCAGCAAAATAAATAAATAAAAAGAAGTCAAACCACATTGAATCAACAATGGTGAATTTGAAATTTCACTTTCTAATTTCATTCTTACCAAATTTGTTTTTCACTCTCAAATTTGTGAATACTTATTTGTGGAATTTTGGTTTTTGGGTTGGATTTCAAATTGAAAATTTATGTAGACTAGCTATGGAGTTGTTCTTCTTCTTTAATTTGGTGTAGAGAGTTTTTCATCATTTTCTCTTATTATTCTCTAAAAAAATAATTAGTATTTTGGAAAAATAATCTCTATTTGAAAGCATTTTTTGTAAATTTCAATTTCTAGGTTTGATAAAAATGGAAACTTTACATAATTTTAAAGGGGATTATTAAATTATTATTTTGATTAGGCTTATAATTTAAAGGGAAAAAAAGAAAGAAGAAAAAGAATAAAAAAAATGAATGTACAGTGATTCATCGCATGTGTTACACAGTTTTGTCATAAAACTAGTAATGCCTTTTTAGAAAGGTGATTATTCCATATTTAAATAGTTTAGGGGGTAATAGGACCCTTGTATAAAATAAGTGTGTAATTGAAAATTGGCAAATAGACTGAGGAGGCTTTTGGCTATTTTCTCTTAATTCTACTAAGTAAGAATTGTGTTCTCACTTGATCAGTAAAATTGGATTAATGCAATTTATGAGTGACACATTATATATTAATGGGATAAGTGTCTGAAAAATACCTCAACTTTGGTCGGATTTGCTGTTGCGATACTAAACTTTCATAAGGACCTATTACCTCCCTAGACTATTTAATACCGTATTTTTTATCCCCTAAACTATTTAATAGTGTATTTTAAAGGTATATATGTGCCCACGTGGACACATTACTAATTATAATTTTGCATTATTTTTATGTCCACGTGGGCAAATATATATGTTTAAAATACGGTATTAAATAGTCTAGGGAGGTAATAGGTCCTCATGAAAGTTTAGTATCACAACAGCAAATCCAACCATAGTTGAGGTATTTTTCAGACCCTTATCCCTATATTAATCAACTGCAACCCACCTACATATAATAGGAAAACTTTGCAATCTAGAAACTGATTCAGATTTCAGCCTAACATATTTATCTATCAAAGGTTGACATTCAACAATTGGCATTTACTACTTATTAGTAGAAATAAATTTTTTTCCTTTTGTTGTCTAGATGGTTAAGATATTATAGTTGATTTATATCTCATAATTATAATATTTTTTCTTGGTTATATTTGTATTACCATACTTGATATATGTGTTAAAATATTTTTTTAGAATATTTTGCATTTTTTTATACTATTATATTATTTTATTAACAGGACAAAAAACATTGACGCTCACGACTTCAAAATATTGATACGCATATTTATTGTTTCTGGAAAGTATAACAAAACTTCGAATATGCTGTTTTTAGGTTGAGTGTCATTGTATATATGTATAAAATAATGGGGAATTTTTGCAAATAGCACTATAATAAATTTAATTATGCACCATATATAGTTTGCATATTTACGGGTTGTAGCTACAGTTTAAGCTGTCTCATTTGTATAGTTTGTGGGTTTGTATAAATCGTAAGTGAGTTTGTATAATTCCCGGGTACATTTGTATAATTGAGTTGTTTTTGTATAAACTTGAAATAACGAATTTATACAAATACTAACATCTGAACTTTAAACAATTATACAAATTATATTATACAAATTTTGAATTATACAAACTCGAAACCTCAGCCCACGTAATTATCATTAAATGTTGATCGCGATTGGTTTAACTAAAACTATAGCTACGATGACTAATTAACTGTAGATGTTTGCTTAACCATGAAATTTTCCCTAAAATAAATGATAAATAAGTGAAAATATAATATTTAAATAAATTTTGCCTAGCCATATGTGATCACTTTTAGAAGTATTTATTGCCAACTTTCTATGGTAAAGAAAAACTCACAAATTAAATACCAAAAATCTTTAAAATTGAAACCATAGAACTAAAATAATAATTATGAATCTAACTAACATTTTATGTTAAGTTGAGCAAATTATTGTGCTCGCCCGTGAAAGCAATTGGTGCCTAATTAACAAATTGCATACGTTACGTTTCTTCTAATTTAATTTCTAGTGTAAAAAGAATAATCACTATCTTCTCAAATTTTTGAATCTTGCACAAATTTTATCACACATATACATAGGTTCATGTCTCATGGTGTCTGTCCCCTCCATTTTTTGAATTTGTTGCTTCATCAATTTAGGTATTCATATGCAGTGGCCAAAACTCTATTTAATTCCCTTACGATGAATATAAAGCTAGCCAATCGATGAATTGAACATATAGAGAACTAAAAGGATTATACCTTTTATAGATCAGAGATACTATAGATTCAAAATTTTAACAGATTCAATGTTTACACTAGGGGTTTATAAATTCGAATTGAAAACCAAACTAAATTGCAAATCGAGAAAAAAAACTCGACTAGTGGTTGGTTTGATATTGAAAAAAAAAACTCGATTATATTTGAGTTGATTTGGTTTTAACTAAAAAAAAAACAACCCGAGACCAAACCAACCCGACATTATATATATAATTTTAAAATTTTATTTTATACATAAAAAAATTTACTTTGATATAATTTTTAAATATTTCTTATACTTTTTCACAATTTTTATCTTTTAATATATTATTTCAAGTTTGAAACTTAGAATTCTGAATGGTTCAATAAAGATTATAGTCCACAGATGTTGATAATTATAATAAAGCTTAAATCAAAATCAAATTAATACTA
>JAJOOS010008721.1:0-14397 GCA_029582725.1 Solanum chiquidenum
TACTAAAAAGAATTCTAAACGAAAGAATTATCAATGCATGCAATAACACTATTCAAGAATTACTTAGTTACTATTAATACTTTGTTAATCGTTCATGGTTCCCACAACCCTAGTTGTGGATTTAGTTACTCATGATAGAAAGAACACAATTCATAGTTGTATAAGAAGAACTCATGAACTTACTATTAGAGTAGAAGAAATCCAAAAACCCAACTTGAATTGCAAAGTTAAAATCTTCAAAACGAACTTAGGAAATCAAGAATTGCTCAAGTTGCAAAAATCAATCTCCCAAGCCAAAAACTTGTACTAAAGTAATAAAGTCTAACCCCAAAATCGAGGTTTACATGCCCTATATATAGAAAAATAAGTCCTCACTAAAAAGGAAACGAAATAAGGAAATAATGTTTCAGGATGCGTCTTCGATCTACGACACTGACCAACGGACCGTGGATTGACCTACGACCCGTAGGTCCCTTCCGTGACTCAGGACTTAGGCAAATTTTCAGATTTCAATACATCATCATCTTTGATGCAAAAGACGGATCAACAGTACAGACTGTGTTGATCCACGGTCCGTAGATCTTCCTCCGTAGCTCCACACTTAGAATCTTCAAAATCAGGTACTGGAACCCCTTCTCTGAATCATTTGACGGAGCAATAATACGATCCATTGATCAATCTATGGTCTGTCGATTAAAACCTTGGTTCCACACTTGGTCAATAATTCCCTGATTTTCCTCTATGCCTTGCTGGTCCATCTGCACTTATCATCTACGGAACGTCAATGGACCTACGGTCCGTGAATCATATCCGTAGATTCAATCTATGGTCTGTCGATTGCAACCGTGGTTCCATACTTGGTCAAGAATTCCATGATCTTCCTCCATGCTTTGCTAGTCTATATATGATCATCATCTACGGAACGTCAATGGACCTACAGTCCGTTAATCACATCTGTAGATGGGGTTTTCTGTACATTCCTCAGTTATGTCTCTCAACTTCCGCGTCCGTACTTATTCCCTGAAAACATGATAAAAACACATTATTACTAATATAAAATGGCCTTAGACACGCACATATCTAAAGTGAAATGTATTAAAAAACCGTAAACTCATGGTATATCAGTTGTTTTTGTTAAGCCCTTGAAGTTAATGGCAACTCAATACTTAATTCATCATTTAAATTTTCTTCTGTATCTTTAAATGGTTTTGTTTCTTTAAGATCCTTAGTCGGGTTGTGGTACTGGTTCTCGGTCTGGGTCATGACAATGATGGTATCAAAGCCTTAGGTTCGTTGATCTCATTGTACCAAAATGAGTCTAGTATAGTCTTGTGTAATGGTACGGAGACGTTTGTACTTTTATTCGAGAGGCTATAGGATTTTAGTAAATCTCTCTGTCTTCTTCTCCGTTTGTGCTATGACTTGATTCTAATTGGTATCTGGTGATCCAAATTGGTATCTAATCTCATTCCATATTCTGTCCGTAGATGGTTAGCATGCGATACAACGACGTCAGGCCCGTAGCTCCCATTAATGAGAAAGCAGAGGAGCCTGCAACAAGAAATCGTGGTCAAGGCATGGGTAGAGGAAGAGGAATTGACAGAGGCCGAGGAAGGGTATCACTTGCCAGGGGTGAAGACCTTCTTGAGAATGTTCCCAGGGAAGAGCCCCCTCTTGCACCCCAAGAAGATGTGGAAGAGAATATGGAGATCGAAGTCGAGGAGGATGTTGGACCAGAGGAGGACGTAGACTGAGACTAAAGGTCTTCCTCCGTTAGACCCAGTGATAGCTCAGCAAATCATGAATTTTCTGAGTGGATTTGTCGGCTCTGGAGTCCTTCCCATAGTGCAAGTTGCTGAACCTCCAGTCAACCACCCCATTACTGCTACTGTTCCCAAGGTAGATGGAGCATTATGCACTGAGGCCATCTTCTGTCCCCTATTGGGTCCTATGATGACTGGTACTGAGCATGAGATATTGGCAAAGTTTCTAAAGTAGAAGTCGTCTATGTTCCATGGTTTTGAGAGTGAGGATGCATATGAATTTATTCTGGATTTCTATGAGAGGTTTCACAAGTTAGGTATTGTACACCAGCATGGAGTAGAGTTCGTGACCTTTCAGCTTCAAGGTGAGGCTAAGTAGTGGTGGAGGGTCTATGTGGAATACAAATCGCCACTCTTGCCCCAACTCACTTGGATGCAATTGCATGATTTGCTTATGGAGAAATATGTGCCCCAGACTTTGAGGGATCGCAAGAAGGATGAGTTCATTGCCTTGGAGAAGGGTGGTATATTGTACTTGCTTACAAGGCTAAGTTCCATGCCTTGTCCAGATGTTCTACACAATTGGTGACTAAAAAAGAAGAGAGGATCCGTCTATTCATTAAGGGATTAGACCTCGATTTATAGGTATTGTCTGTTCACATGACCTTTGTAGGTAAAAGTTTTAATGATGTGACAGACTTTGTGAAGAAAGTGGAATGAGTTGGACGTGATGGGAAGGCCAAGGCTTTGGCTAAGAAGCCCAAGAACACAAGTAACTTTAATGGTTCCTACTCCAGAGGTTCAGGTAGGCCGGTAATTGTAGCCCAGCCAATTCAGTCAGCCATGCCCGCTTCTACAATTGGTTACTTGGGAACTCCATAGAAGAATCCTATTCACGATAGTAAGGGAGCCGCACCTGTGTTTGGCAGCAGGCCATCTTTTGACCAAAGTTTCTACAATTGTGGAGAACCTGTACATATGATGATAGATTGCCCCCATCCGCACATGCCTTACCCCGTTTAGCTGCACACCAGAGTAGTGGTACCAGCGAGCAGTGGTAGTAATGGCAGAGGACATCCACAAAGTGGGCGATGAGGAAATCAGTGAGGCCGTGGAGGCAAGGGAAATGGTAAAGCAAGTAGAGGAGGAGTGCAGCCAGGCAAGGAGGTTGCACTTCAAGATGACATGGCCCAATTTTATGCCTTTTTAGGCAAGAACGAGGCTGAGGCGTCTGATGCAGTGATCACATGTACTATTCTGGTATGTGACCAGATGACTGCTGTTTTATTTGATCCGGGTTCTACTTATTCATATATGTTAGTTCAGTTTGCCTTGGGACTTAATACGGTTTGTGATGTTATTGATCCCTCATCCATGCTTCTACCCCCGTTAGAGAGTCTGTCATAGTCATCCATGTCTATCATGCTTGTTCTGTCCTGTTTATGGGTTTTCAAACTTGGGCTGATTTGGTTATTCTGGATATGATTGAATTTGATATAATCTTAGGCATGACTTGGTTGTCCCCCTATTATGTTGCACTTAATTATAATGTTAAGACTGTGACTCTAGAGATCCTGGGTAAGGAAAAGTTAGAGTGGGAGGGTGCACAATCCTAAGCCAGCTAAGGTCATATATTTTGTTCGGGCAAGGAAACTGGTGGGGCAGGGGTGTTTGGCTTATTTGGCTCATATTCGAGATATTGATGTTGAGTCTCCTTCTATTGAGTCTATTCTTGTAGTGTCTGAATTCAAGGAAGTGTTTCCTATTGATTTGCCTGGTATGCCTCCGGATAGAGATATAGATTTCTGCATTGACTTGGAGCCGGGCACTCGCGCCATCTCCATTCCTCTTTATCGCAGACTCCGGCAGAATTGAGAGAGCTTAAAGCTCAAATCTAGGAGCTTCTTGATAAAGGTTAGATCCATCCTAGTGCTTCCCCGTGGGGTACTCCTTTCTTGTTTGTTAAGAAGAAGGATGGTAGTATGAGAATGTGTATAGACTACCGACAGTTGAATAGGGTCACCATTTGAAATAGTATCTGTTACTTCGGATAAATGATCTCTTTGACCAGTTGCACGGTGCATCAGTTTTCTCTAAAATTGACCTAATGTCTGGTTACCATAAGTTAAATATTAGGCCTGAGGATGTACCCAAAATGACATTCATGACCCGTTATGGGAACTATGAGTTCTTAGTGATATCGTTTGGATTGACCAATGCGCCTGCAACCTTCATGAGTTTTATGAATGGTGGGTTCAAACCATTCCTGGATTCTTTTGTTATCATCTTTATTGATGACATTTTGGTTTATTTTAAGAGTAAGGAAGATCATGCCGACTATCTTCGTATTGTTTTGGGTGTCCTTGGAAAACAGAAGTTGTATGCAAAATTTTCCAAGTGTGAGTTCTGGTTTATTTCAGTTGCCTTTTGTGACATGTTTGTTTCAAAGGAAGGGGTAATGGTAGATCCCCAAAAGATCGAAACAGTCATGAACTGGGTCTGGCCTAGCTTTGTGATTGAAGTTAGGAGTTTCGTAGGGCTCGCCATCTACTATCAATGGTTTGTGAAAATGTTTGCCTCTATCGCCACTCATTTGACAAGGCTGACCCAAGGAAGTGCCTTTCGAGTGGACTGACAAATGTGAAGAGAGCTTCCAAATGCTCAAGACTCTTCTGACCACAACACCTATTTTAACACTGCCGGTGGAAGGTAAATATTTCATTGTTTATTGTGATGCTTCACATTCGGGGTTGGGTGTTGTGTTGATGCAATATAATAATGTCATAACTTATGCATCACGGCAGCTGAAGGTGTATGAGAGAAACTACCTGACATATAACTTGGAGTTGGCAGCGGTAGTGTTTTGTCTAAAGATCTGGCGGCATTACCTTTATGGTGTAAAGTGTGAGGTATTTACAGATCATCATAGTCTACAACATGTATTCACTCAGAAGGACCTGAATCTGAGACATCGATGGTGGATGGAGTTACTCAAGGATTATGGTGTTACCATCCAGTATCATCTGGGTAAGGCTAATGTGGTGGAAGACGTATTAAGCCAGAAGACAGTGAGTATGGGTAGTCTAGCTTGCTTGGGTGTGTCCAAGCGACCTTTGACCAATGAGATTCAGACCTAGGAGTCTAAGTTCATGCAGTTGGGCATCTCAGAGGAAGGTAGGGTGTTAGCCAACATTTAGGTTAGGCTCACATTGATTGAGGTGATCAAGGCCAAGAAGTTTGAGGATGAGAGTTTAAATGAGCTCAGAAAGAAGACAGTGTCTTGCAAGGCACAAGATGCGGCTCATGATGCAGGTGGTGTGCTCAGTTTTAAGGGAAGAATCTATATTTCCCAAGTGGATGACTTGATTCAGAAGATGTTGACAGAATCCCATGGTTCATGGTATTCCATTCATACGGGTGTGACCAAGATGTACCGAGATTTGAAACGACTTTATTAGTGGCCTGGCATGAAGAAAGACATAGTTGAGTTTGTGGCTAAGTGTCAAAACTGTCAGTAGGTAATCTATGAGCATCAAAGGCCAGCAGGTCTGCTTCAGCGAATGCCAATACCTGAATGGAAGTGGGAAAGGATAGCTATGGATTTCATGGTTGGTCTTCCCAAGACCTTGGGGAAGTTTGACTCCATTTGGGTGGTGGTTGACAGGCTAACTAAGTTATCCTACTTTATTCCAGTCAGAGTAGACTATAATGCTCAGCAGTCGGCTAAGGTTTATGTGAAGGATATAGTGAGGCTGCATGGGGTGCCCCTTTCCATCATCTCAGACTGTGGTACGTAGTTCATATCCAAGTTTTGGGGAAAATTACATGTGGAGTTGGGCACTCAACTCACTTTTAGCACAGCCTTCCATCCACAGATGGACGGGCAGTCAGAGAGAACTATTCAAGTGTTATAGGACATGTTGAGGGCATGTGTGATTGACTTTGGAGGGCATTGGGATAAGTTCCAACCTTTGTGTGAGTTCTCCTATGATAAGAGTTACCACTCCAGCATTGACATGGCACCGTTCGAGGCACTTTGTAGGAGGGGATGTATATCACCCATAGGGTGTTTTGAGGGTGGAGATGTGAAACCTTTGGGGGTTGAATTGGTGAAAGATGTTCAAGATAAGGTGAGAATCATCCAAGTTAAGCTTCGCCCAGAGTCGATAGAAAAAGTATGCAGACCGTAAGGTAAGGGACATGACATTTCACGCTGGTGAGCAAGTTCTTCTAAAAGTGTCACCCATAAAGGGGGTGATGATATTCGGCAGGAAGGGCAAGCTTAGTCCTCGATACATCGGGTCATTTGATATTCTCAACTGTGTAGGGCCAATGACTTATATGTTGGCTTTACCACCTAGCCAATCTGGAGTCCATCCACTGTTTCATGTGTCCATGTTGAATAAGTACCATGGGGATGGAGATTACATCATAAAGTGGGACTCAATTTTGTTAGACAAATACCTTAAGTATGATGAGGAACTGGTTGCAATTCTTGGAAACCTATAAGGACATGTGAGACAAGTATCCCCATTTATTCGACGATTCAGGTACTACTCTACTCTTGCCTTAGCCAGTTCTCCTAGTTTATCATTCGAGGACGAGTGATGGGTAAATTGGTATCTATTGTAATGACATGTTCCCGTCGTTATGGAAAACCCAATAGGGAAGGAATTTGGGCCAAAAAACTTTTGAGTTGTAACTAGGAAATTTCCCTCCTAAGCCAGACTTGGACGAAATATGAGTAAGGTGAGGTCTAGGGCAATCCTATAATTGATGGGGGATTTAATTATGAGTTTTTATCACATTAGTGGATAGCCAAGATGTTGAGGAGCCTGTAAGACTTACAGAATCGAATTTGGGTTAGTAGAACTCCTGAAACTGATTTTGGTATGAAAGGGTAGTTTTAGAACGTCAAGGTTTGAAGGTGTGTTGAGAAATGGGAGCTTGGAACTCAAATTTTGAGTTTCTGTCTCTGTGCAAGCCGCTGGGGTGTGATTAATCCTGCCAGGGCGGCGCCGGTGTGGTGGGATAGGGTTCGTTGTGGCGGGCCAAGTGACTTAAACCAGGGGAAAAACCACAAAATGTTATTTTCTGCAAAACCTCGTTCTTTATAGCTAAGGTATGACCTAGGAAGTTTCTCATCAAATTTCCACGAATGCTCGCGCCAAAGGTAAGTTAATTACTCCCCTAATTCATATTTCGATTCTTAGAACTTAGAATCCTTGTTAATTATCATTGAGGGAGGGTTTTGGCATGAAGTTAATGGTGGGAAAAGCCCTAGTTGAGCATTAGGATCATGGGTTTGGCCTTGGGTTGATGTTTTGTTATAATCTGGGTAAATAAGCCTTGTTTATTGATCCTTGCATTAATTAATTATTTTAGACCAAGAACAAGCTGAAGGACTCCGAAAAGGGAAAGCTCAGGTGTCTTAGGAGTTCTAAGGGTTGGTTTCGAGGTAGGTGATGATTCGACTTCCCTTTGTGATATATATACCTGTTAATTGATCCATTGTATGCATGCATGTATGTAAATAGGGAAACATGAATCGAATCTAATGAAATGATTAAGTATGAACAATTACATGCCATGAACCTGTTACTTGGTTGTGTGACTATGTGCACTGTTCATTACGGGTGTGATTATGACTGTGGTTGTGCTGACTGGACCGGGTGTCACGTTACAACACATATATTGGACCGGATGTCACGTTGTAACACATATATATTGGATCGGGTGTCACATGCTGACACACTAACAATTTGGGTGTGGATTCCATGAGAGGACCATTTGTGACTACTACATTCATATCTACCAGTCATTGATACTGGGGAATTGTATATTCCTCCTAAAATGATAATTAAATTATGCATCCTGTATATGTGTGTTTACTGTGTTGTAATTACTTGATTATATTGCACTTACTGGAGTAGATGTGTGATCCTACTAGTACACCATTGTTTCATGTACTGATACTACACTTGCTCTTTCTTTGTTGAGTACATGGCATCTTCAGGCAGTTACTGACAGACCCCAACAATGAGATCATTGACTGAGACCGGATTTGAGGGTAAGCCAGTTCTTGTAGGTTGCCATAGATTCATCATTAGTTTAGTCCATTCTTTTCGGACTCAGACTATATATTCAGACTTTTACATATGTTTAGTTTCGGAGTTGCACCCCATATTTCTTAGACTTGTTGATTAGTAGAGTTTTGGTACAATGACTTTCAGGTCCAGGAGTTGAATTTCCGTGAGGTTTATGCATGGTTGTTTTTATTAAACCTTCAGAGTTTATGGGAACTCAGTACTTAATTCATCATTAAATCTGCTTCCGTATCTTTAAATGGTTTAGTTTCTTTAAATTGCTTAGTCAGGTTGTGGTAGTGGTTCTCCCACCAGAGGGTTAGTGTGGGTGCCAATCACGACGGTCTGGGCCGTGACAGTTCTACAATTTATTGAGGCTTAACAAAAATGAGGCCAGTCCATACCTAGAATAACATCAAAGTCCACCATGTCTAACTCGACAAAGTTGGCCCTTGTGTCCTTGTGATTGACAAAAATGATACAGTCAAGATAAACTCTCTCAACTAGAATAGACTCGCACCTGGATCAAGCAATGCATATACATCAAAAGTAAAGACTTCAATCATACCAGTGACAACATCAGATGAATTATCTTGCTCTTGGCGACTGGTTATAACATACAAATGGGTTTCTCCTCCTGCTGTCCCTGAAGTAGCTCCTCTAGGTGCAGCTCTGTCTGCTGGATTCACTGATAGATTGGGCTCTATTTCCCGCATTACCATTACCCTGCCTTTTGTTAGGGCACTCTCTCATGAAGTGACCTTCCTGACCACACTTGAAGAAACCAGTGGAGCCATCACGACACACTCCTGTGTGGTTCCTACGACACTTAGCACATGCAGGAGTCCAGTTGGCCCCTTGTGCCATACTAACCTATAATTGAGTAGGTATAGATCTGAAGTTCTACGAATTTGGATTCTTGAACTCACCTCTGTTCTTTGGTGTAGGTGCACTAGCAGATGATGGAGTGGATCTAATTTTCCTTTGCTGAAAAGATGATTGATTCGCATTACCCCTCTAGTGCTCGGACTCATTATCTGATGTCTTAGCCTTCTTGTTGCGGAACTCTTCTCTAACTCTCAACTTTTCCTCCTCAACCTGCTGCATATGGACCATAAGCCTTGCTTTGTCGATGTCTCCTATCAACATAGCTGCCTTACCCTCTTTGCTTGACAGACGAGACAACCTAGAAACAAACAAGCTCATCCTGCTCCTCATATCAACAACCATCTCCGGAGCATAACAAGAGAGTTGAGTGAACTTGAGGTTGTACTCATGCACACTCATGGATTCCTGCTTCAAGTTCATAAATTAGCTTACCTTCACCTCTCTCAGATCAGTGGGAAAGAAACTCCCCATGATAGCCTCTTCGAACATAGCCCAACTCACAATTGGTGCCCCTTCAGCTCTACTCTTCTTCCATTGGGCGTACCAGACTCAAGCAACACCCTTGCGTTGTTATGTAGCTAGTTCCACACGCTCAGCATCCGCAACATGCATAACCTCAAACACTCTTTGCAACTCTTCCACAAATTTTTCTGGAACCTCTGTGACACTTGGACATGTGAAGTCTTGAGGTTTTACGAACTCACGAATCCTAGATGTATAAGCCACATCTTGTCGAACCTCTCTTTGCTGACCAGATTGGTTGGCCACAACCTGACTCAGCTTCCGGATAGCATCCCAGAACTTAGCATTAGTGAACTCTTCTTGGGGTTGCATTTTTGGTGCATTAGGGACCCCTTGATCCTGTGAACAATATTCCTCCTATCAGGATGACCTTGAACAACTCTTCATGGAGGAATGATCTGAAAGATATGCGCAAGCATTAATTAGAAGGAGAATTTTATAGAGTTAAACTCTATCACACGAAAAAGAGTAAGAAATAAGTGAGATAGTTCCTAAATGCCGTAGCCTCCTAATTATAGATGTGGCGCACTTCACACCGATAACAAAGACTGTACATACACGACTTCATAAACACCCTAGGACTCTTGAACTCTATGCTCTGATACCAAGTTTTCTCATTCCCCAAGCCTACACTCTAGATGTGGCCAGCATTCGAGAACCATTGTTGGTCCCCAAGCGAACCCTTGGCCTGGCTCAATACTTAGTGGAAGACTTACTCAACAATATATGAGCTCGAAAGTAAAGGTTTCTCAAAAGTCTCAAAATAAATAACTCAGAATATTTAAAAATATTCAACTGGCCAAAAGAGGTAACTCAAGTCTTGAACATTGACGATTGAAAATGAAATATACTTTTCAAAACACTACTGTCTATGAAGCCTCTACTAACTATGATAGAAGTCGGGATAAGACACACGACATCCTAATAAGACTAAAAGTAAATGTTGAACCCTCCGAAGTAAGAAAGCTTACCAAAGCAACTCTAAAATTGCAAGTGGTATCAACAATGCACCTGTTAATGACCCTAAGTACCTGTATATGTATCATGAAAGATGCATGCCAAATGGCGTCAGTACATGGAATGTACATGCATGTAGGGGGAACTCTAAAGCACAAACATAAGCTTGAACTGATAAAATGGAAGAACATACTCACCTCATCTCAACTCAACTCAAGGATACTCAAAGATAGTTAATTCAAAAATACTCAATTCAATATAAAAGCAACAATAAAGATGCATTATAAAAATAACTTTTAAAATAGTAGATAGTAAATCAATTTATTTAGAAACATAAAAATAACTCTTTTACTCTTATTTGGAAGATTCTCTAACCGACAACCATCACTATGATATATGTGATGATTCAATGCCTCACCCACGCTGCCAGAACTGTCCTATACCTTGCCAAAGTATAATACATCCTCAACTAAATGAATCCACTAAGCTATGCTTAAACTCAATAAGGAATCATCTAAAAAGTATGACCCTTTACCCATGTTGGCATACATGGTTTATGAGGACTCTGACTTGTCTGAACTCGTCCCCATATCGGTTCTCAATACTACTCCCAATAATATAACTCATGCACATATGTTTCAAAACATTTCTTCATCCTCATACTTTGAGACTATTTCTCAAAAGGTTTTCTAAAAAGAGATTATGCTTAAAAACTCCTCATGAACTCATTTGGAAATCAAAGTTTCCTCTCATTTTAAATGTAAAACATTTACTCTTGGGAATACTTAGTTCTCATATATTCATTTTGAAAAATTAAACTCAACCCTCCCCATCCTCATACTCAATTTCTCAAGACTTAAAACAAATTTTAAAAGTTTGCAAAAGACTCCTCAAAATGACTCAAAAAAACTCCCTCAAACTTTACTCTTGACTCTATCTTGAATTTGAAAATGTGAATTCAATAATTATGATTATATATATAGGATCTCTCAATGATTAATGTAGTTTAGATAGTTGATAATAAGAAACGAGCAAAAACACAAATTAGAAAGCATGGGCGCGATGCAAAGAAGGATTTATTTGTTTTGGTCGCAAAAATAAATTTTGGGACAGTGTACACCGTATCCCCTTTGCGACGCGTATAGGGGTGGGTAATTTTCTAGGGACTGAATTTTTAAAGTGCTCCGCGACGCAGACCTGGGCACATATTTTTTCCCGATCGTTTCTTCCTCTCCCAAACTCGATTCAATTCATACACACTTTAGTTCTATGGTAAAATTTCATGAAATTTCACAAACCCACAACATTTTAAGTGAAACCCACAAAAAATCAATCAAGAGACTCAACTATTTCAGAAAAAACTTCACCTCAAGGTTTTCAAAGACCTCAATTAAAAATTAAACTCAAGAACTCCTCAAAAACTCAATAATCAACCTCAAGAATGAATTCATGGGTAAAATTATACATGATTGGTATGGGGGCGAATAAACCAAACACTATGAAAGCTTACATACCTTTAAAGAACTAAGTTCTTGACGATTTCTTCGAAATCTTGAAAAACTTGTTGAAACTATTATTTTTCTCCTCTTGAATTTTGCCCTAGCTTTCTTGAACTCTTTAGACTTAGGTGTAAACTGATTTTAATCAGCTTTGACCCCCTAATTGGGTGAAAAACATGCTTAAGGCTAATGGGGTAAGAAAAAGACCAAAATACCCCTCCATAGTTTGGATGAATTTCCTTAATTGAACATGCTGAATTCAAACGATCATACCTCCCTCATCCAAACTGGAAATTTAGCAAAATCAGTGGCGTTGGATAGACGACTCAAAGATCTTTCATTTGATATCTTATGGCCATCTAAATCATCCTTTAATGAATGTTATGGTCCTTTGAAGTTGACCCAAAACTCACAATTGAAGACTAACTTGGACAAATTTCAATTTAGCAATTTCCAATTTAGTCTTTCTAAATTTAGTCCTTTCTAAGACCGATGTGTCATAGATAGGGAGTGGCCACCTTATATTTTACCCCAATATTTGGACAAGATGGCTTCAAATTGGCGGTTACAAAAATGATAGCCCCCTATCACTTATGATAGATCACGGCGTACTGAATCTCATAGAAATTTACCAACTGAGAAATTGAATGACACAATTTCCCTCATTTGTGGGTAGGTCTACCGCTTCAATGAATTTAAACACATATTCCACAACCATAAAAATATACTTGTTTCAAAACGATCTCATAAAATCCCCATATAGTCTATCCTCCATACATCAAAAAGTTCAACTTCAGGTATTGTTGACAAAGGAAGTTCATTCTTTCAAGAAATACTTCATTGCATCTGACAATGGGCATGTATCTTTAAAAACTCATTCACATCTAAATATAATGTTGGCCAATAGTAGAGACATTGGAGGAACTTTGATGTCGTTCGAATCCCACCATGGTGTCCAACTACCTTTGACGCATGACAGCTTACAATATTAATTTCACCCCTGCATCTGAAACACACCTCTGGGTTATCCGATTAGAACACTCCCTAAAGAGATTGAGCTCATCCTTAAAGAACTTTTAACATCAAAAGGAATTTCTTCTATTGATAGCCATTCGTCCCTTCGAGAATTATCCCACATAACACATAATTAGCATGATCAGCATACCACGGTGCAGAACTATGAGAAAGAGCCATGACCAACTCATTAGGAAAGGAATTTTCAATGTCTCTTTCATTAGCCAACACAATGTTAGGTTCTAGATGAGACAAATGATCTGCTATTGGGTTTCACAACCCTTCAGATCTTTCACTTCAAAATCAATCTCTTGGAGTAGAAGCACCCACCTAATTAACCTCGGTTTAGCATCCATCTTCACCATTAAGTACCCAAGGGAAGCATGATCAGTGTGCACAATCACATTAGTACCCAAAAATAGGCTCTAAATTTCTCAAAGTCACACACAAAAACAATAACTCTTGCTCTGTGACGGTATAATTTACTTGAGCCCCATTTAGAGTCTTTTTTTTATCAAAATAAACAGGATGACGAATCTTGTTATTTTGTTTCCCAAGGACTGCTCCAAGAGCTAAACCACTAGCATCAGACATCATTTCAAGCGAAATACTCCAATCTGAAGGAACAATAATTGTGACCAAGATGAGCTTCATTTTTAAACATAAGAATGTTGTAACAAGCTTTTTATCGAAATCAAGGACAACATTTTATCTAGTAGATATCACAAAGGGAAGACCACCTTAGAAAAAATTGTTATGAAATCCCTATAAAACCCTACAATCCCAAAAAACATAGGTATATCTTTCACTGAGATCGAAAGAGGTAGCCTAGAAATAACATCTACCTTTGCTTGGTAAACATTAATTCCCTTTCCCCAGATCTTATGAGTAAAATCCCTTCTTTCACCATGAATTGGCACTTCTCCCAATAAAGACAAGGTTTATTTCAACACAAAGTTGCATAACTTTACTCAAATGACTTATGCACTCTTCAAAAGAATCATCCACAATGGAAAAAGCATCCATGAATACCTCTATTGACTTCTCGACCATGTTTGCAATGATTGATAGAATGTACCTTTGGAAAGTTAGTGGGGTATTGTTTAACCTGAATTGCATTTTCTTGAAAGGAAATGTCCTATATGGATGTGTAAAGGTTTATTTTTTCTTGATCCTGTATAGCAATAGACAAGGTTTATTTCAACACAAAGTTGCATAACTTTACTCAAATGACTTATGCACTCTTCAAAAGAATCATCCACAATGGAAAAAGCATCCATGAATACCTCTATTGACTTCTCGACCATGTTTGCAATGATTGATAGAATGTACCTTTGGAAAGTTAGTGGGGTATTGTTTAACCTGAATTGCATTTTCTTGAAAGGAAATGTCCTATATGGATGTGTAAAGGTTTATTTTTTCTTGATCCTGTATAGCAATAGACAAGGTTTATTTCAACACAAAGTTGCATAACTTTACTCAAATGACTTATGCACTCTTCAAAAGAATCATCCACAATGGAAAAAGCATCCATGAATACCTCTATTGACTTCTCGACCATGTTTGCAATGATTGATAGAATGTACCTTTGGAAAGTTAGTGGGGTATTGTTTAACCTGAATTGCATTTTCTTGAAAGGAAATGTCCTATATGGATGTGTAAAGGTTT
>JAJOOS010008722.1:0-17665 GCA_029582725.1 Solanum chiquidenum
TATCATTTGATATCTGAAACTCATAAGTGACCGATTAATAACAGTTATTGCAAGAGTCTCTAGTAGAAGTTGTTTGAATTAGTTGTAAGGTGAAGTTTCATTTATTTCAATTATTGTATCATGTCATGTGGTGTCGTATCGTATCGTAACCTAAGTTAGCTAGCTAGCTAGCTAGCTACTAGTAAAAAAGACAAAAAAAATAGTATTAAGTATTATGTAGTAGTATCTATTGCACCTTTCTTTTTCTTGTTTTAATATGTCAAGTATGGTTGCAAGTTTTAAGTACGATGGATCTGAATTATGGTTGACAACAATGTTGATAATTGATACATCTCATGTCCCCCTCGCAAACATCCTTGTCCCCTCTCGGATAAATCCTTATTTCCTCTTGAATACATCCTTCTCATTAAGCAATATAATGTATCGAACAATCAAAAAATGTAAATGAAAATTTTGAAATATTTGTAATTAGAGAAACTTCCGAAATATAATGTACTCAGTTCCCAAAGGTATAGGATTTCTTTTCTTTATACTTCATCTTTTATCTATGAGCTTCACAGCTAGGTTGTGTTAATGCAAGGCACTAAATTAAGCAAAATATAAGTACTTAGATAGTTAGTTGATGTGTTAAATTATAGATCATTCAAGCACAAAACAAGAAATTAGTAGAGTTAGAAATTACCATATATATTTCATCATAATATAAGCAAATAATTAATGCCTTCAAATATGAGAGAGACACATATAATAATTGTACTCCTAAGTCTTAACTAATAAATATATGTAACGTATTTTATATGCTACATACAAAAATATTGGAATAATTATATAAATATACATCTTATATTACTATCATCTCTACAATCCCTTCTCGCCTTATCATCTCTCGGATACATCCTTATTTCCTCTAGAATACACCCTTCAATTATGTAATGTATCATTCGCAATCTGTGAGCTATGTAACCACAAATTTTATGATGTATCTAAGATCCTATAAATTTAAGTGATTTTTTGTAATTTGGGAAATAATAGGAATAAGATGTAATGAGCTCTCAACATGAGATAAAATATTTATTAGACATTTTTTCTTCCAATTATCTTATTTGTTTTTACGTTGTAACATATCATCTCATTAATAAATATTATCTCTATTGTTTGAAATATTTATTTTATCTATTTGTCATCTTTTAATAATTAAGGTGTTTGTACAACGTACCTAGTGTATTATATATTACTAGTAAAGGTAAAATAGAAAGAAAATCATTTTGTATTGAATTTTTAAAATAAAAAATAATTTAAGATATTTATTTTTAAAAATCAAGATAGATAAATTGAGATGGATGGAGTACCAGTCTAAGTAGCTACAGCTGTTTTATTGTACATATCTATACTAACTAAATGACATGCCAAAAGTTTATTTTCTTTCAAATAGAATCTGTGTTTTGTGTAATGACAACGTATAATTCTTTTATTGTATCATCAAATTAAGTTAATCCTATGATAACAATTTTCTTTATAATAAAGTTTGATATGTTAATATATTGAAAGTAGAATAATAACTAGGTTTAAAGCACCAAGAACTATAAGGCATGACTGATGTGATTCATTTATCTTTATTTAGAATTTTAGATATAACATATTCAAATCCAACTTTAGAAATGAAGAAATTTCTTATAGAAACCTCTTTCCTTCTAATATACTTGCATAATGTGAATTTGAATGAATCGGTACATTACAAATATCATACGATTGAAAAATAAATGTCAACACTATCAATAACCCAATAAAATTCTTGATAATAAAACAATAATGACCCTTATCTTCATTCCTTGTTTGCTAGTATGTTGTATAAACACTAATTATACACTTGTTATAGTTTTATTATACATTGAATATACGCAAGCGAAGAATACACATTCTTTGTTAATGGTCAAAACATATTTATCGTATCACATTTTTGTGAGTTTAATATCTGAATTATCATGTGCTAGTGCTTCCTACTTGAATCATCACCAATTATTAAAACACACCTCGAAGCAGACTAGATCAAGCGTTTGAATGCAATCGTCAACACACGCGTGACAATTTAATTTGCTCACAAATTTTCGTCTGCATGACAACCTACTCATTAACTTTGAGGTGTATTTTGATAAACAGTGATAGTTCAAGTAGAAAACTCGCAAAAAAATAATAGCACCGGTAGAAATCTCACAGACTAGCGTGATACACGTAACTCCTTAGTAGGTTAATTATGAGAATAAAATATATTTTTACTAACTTACCCTTTTATAAATACTTTAAAACAACTCTAACTCTTTCTTAATCATGTAAAACTCTATTAATTAATTTAAATAAGGATAAAATTGAAAAAAAAAACATCATTAATGCTTTTTAAATAGTGTGAATACATAAGATAAATACAGCTAGATAAAAGAGGTTCACATCATAATACATGTAGAAATCTCACCGACCATCGTGATACTTGACATGTATCTTTTTTGTCTTATTCCTAACCATCACAATATTCCTCCAAATGTAAGCATTCTAATTATCCCTACTCTTTTTTCACTAGTATAAATTAAGACCTCTAAATGAAAACAAAAAAATAAAAAATACATTTCTTTTCCTCAAACTATCACTTTCTCTCTCTTCTTTCTCTCTCTTAATTTCACCATGGCTAAAGACCTCCAAACCCCAAAAGATTTTCAAGAAAACCAATCACCAAACATCAACTCTCCTCTTCCAAATGAATGCAAAACCCCAAAATCTCCTTCATGTAAGATTCCTAAAGCTCTTAACTGTCCTGGTGCTCCTAAGAAACCGAAAAGGGCAAATCGGTCATCGTGCAAGAGAAGATTGCGATTTGAGATTGTCGTCATGGTTGCTGAGGAAGAAATCGATTCATTTTTCAGGAATGCTGAAGATGCTAACAATGGTTGTAACAAGATCATGAAAAGAAGACGTAGCATGTAAACTCATAAAAAATGTTATTCAGAAATAATCATCTGATATTTGAAATTCATAAATGACTGATTGATAAAAGTTGTTGCAAAGAGTCTAACTCTATTAGTATCTTTTAGAATTAGTAGTAAGGTTAAGTTTCATTTATTTATAGTATCGTATCGTATCGTATCGTTAGGTAAGTTATTAGCTAGCTAGTATTAACAAAGAGAAAAAAATAGTTTTAAGTATTATTTAATAGTATATCTATTGCACCTTTCTCTTTCTTGTTTTAGTTGTAATTTTTAGATATGAATGGATTTGAATTATGGGTATAAATCAATGAAGCATCCAGTTTTTATTTGAATTTGTTGTTTTTTTTTGGTAATTTTATATTTTGATTATCTGTTTTACCATTTTATTTTAATGAGTTAATGATGATACAATTTTTTTTTGTTTGAGTTCGTTATATATTTATTATCTGTACTAGCCAACCTCCTGTTTTGAGAAGGTTGTTTTCACTTTCCTTTCTTTTTCCTTTTTTGTACTCTTTTGAACTGGTTTTATTTGGGTCGAGGGTTTAGTTAAAATGATTTTTTAATATCTTTTTTTTTGTGTTCACACTTTATTTTGTGAGATTACTGTTGTTGTATCGTTTTTAAGAAATTTTCAACTTTTTGCCTTATTTTCTTTTGATTATCGAGTTTTTATAAAGGTGAATTTGTGCTAAAGTTCATAAGTTTGAAATAAATATGTATATTCGATTAAATTAACAGAATTTATTCTAGATTCGCCTCTATAATTTTGTGAGAAGTGGAGAAAGTTAGATCATGTGGTAATTGGTTAATTGCTTTTGTTAGAAGGAAGAAGTTTGTGAAGTTCTTTTTTTATTTATTTATTTGATTTAAGTTATATGTAGTGACGATACATGTATAATTTTTTTATATTTATATAAAGTTTTAGTTATACTTATTACAGATTTGATAAATTCAGTCAAAGTCTTTTGATTGTGTTGAAATATTTACTTAAGTTTGTTATTAATAAATATAACTCTCTCTATGTATATAATTTACATATTCAAAATTTAATGAGTTATTTTCTTTAATATTCAAAATTCATAAATTTAAATTCTGGTCTCTTTTTTTTTAGAAAATTAATTCGTAACAATAAACAAGTTATTGTTTTTGCTAAATTATTAATTATTTATTTACACAATAAGAAAAATAAAAATGTACTTAGTAAAATTTCACAACATGAAATTTAGAGAAAGTGGTATTTACTCAACTTTATTCCTATCTTATAAAAATAGAAAAATTATTTCTAATAAACTCTCGATTGATTCAAGTAAAATCTAACAAACAAGAAGGTAAAAAATAGAAAATAACATGATATCTTTGAAGCAAAAGAAGCTATAGATAGTAATAATAACAAGTATAAAAAAGTAATAGGAGGAAAACAAATATTCTAAACAGGCAATATTTATTTATTATAAATTTTTAAAATATCTTTTGGATTAGTACTAATTAAGTTTAGCCAGGAATAAGTTGGAATAATTAATAACATGTTTGACACTTTGTATGACTGACATAACTTTGGGATTGATGAATTTGTTTTTATTCTATTTTTATTTTAAAATGGAAAAAAATAAAGGGAGAAATATTATCTGTATTTATTGATGTGGACAAGAAATACACCATGTGTATTTGTTATTATTATCTAGTCAGACTTTACACTCAACGTGGAGTTTATTTGTCTTTATTCTATATTTAGTTATACATAAAATAAAACTTTTTGAAAATGGTAAATAAAACAATTCAGCTTTTGTTGTTGCTAGAATTGTGTGGTATGGTTTAATAATTACCCTGATTTTTTTTTTGAAAATTAAATTAAATTAAATGGGCAAACCATTAAAATGGAAAACAAAACCAATGGTTTTTTCAACAGTTTGATTATTGTCTTCTTCTTTTTTTGAAGTTTTTGTTATTATCGAAACTGTGATATAGTTCAATAATTACCTCAATTTCTTTTAGCAAATAACATTAAATGAGTATGTGTATAATATTGATGACTTTAAAATCTTGAATTCGCCATTAAAAATGAAGAACAGAACTAACGGAGCTATATGGTAGAAAATTGGCATTATTTATTATCTTAAAATAATAATGGCTCTAAAATGGGAAATTCTAATTAATGAATTTTACTTCTTTTATCCTTTAAAATGTATTATTCTGTCTTATTTAATCTAATAATTAGACGATGCAGTTAAACTAGATAAAAGATAAAATAAATTGTAACTTAAAATAGTCATAAATATTTAATTCTAATTAATGAACTTTTTCTTTCTTGACCAAAAAATCAAATGTTAGAAGTTGCGAATTAAAGTAAAAATATACGTTATTTAAGTTTTAACTATGTGTTAAATGATTTAATTTGATAAACACAAAATTATGTGTTAAATGATTTAATTTGATAAACACAAAATTTATATTTCTTATTGGTTTTGAGTAACCCCCCACCACACAAACCTTTACACCTTGTTTGGATGGTTGTTATCCGTTGTATTGTATTATTAGTGTAAATACAATGTTTGTTTTGATTGTTACTTAAGTTTTAATTCATTGTTAGGTAACAACGAAAAGACACATTTCATGTAACGATCGATTTGGTGTGATCACGTCGTTACCTTAATACTTTCTTTTCATTTTGTCTTTATTTATTATTTAATAACTATATTTCATCTTTGACCTACCTTTTCATAGCATCTCTGCCCCGTACTCTACTTTTCTGGTAATTTTATCATTTCAATTATAGTCGTGTGACATAATACAACAATGAAGAACGATACAATCTATCCCATCACTGCATGTATTTATTAAAATAAGACAGTACTTATAATATATGATACAATACATTATGAAATAATACGTAACAATCCTCCGAACAAAGTGTAAATGTTGTCAGTAATGATTGTGATTTATTCAAATGATTCACCTAAACACGTCATACAAGCAGTATTTTCCTTTCCACTCTTTATTAAAATTGTGAAATTAAATTATACACTCGTGATTACCTATTCAACGTCATTGACTAGTTAGTAGGTACACTCAATTAAATTAGTTATTCGTCAAAGTTTTATTATTTCAATCGACTTGAGAATGAAATTTCTTTTTTATTCCCTTATATACTTTCATTCGAATTTTAAGCTAATAAGAAGAATAAGAATTAATTTCACCGCATTCATCGTAGCTCACTTTATCCACATATTGTGAGAGTTCAATTATTACTTTGGGATAAGGCACAAGTACCCACTTAGACTATGACCGAAATCTCAGAGGCACACCTTAACTAAATTAAGGTCCTATTACCCTTCTAAACTTATTTTTTTTTTGTAATTTTGTACACCTTTTGTCTTACGTGACACACTCCATGACTCCACGCAATTGAGGCGTGTGAGAGATATTTGGATGCCGCGTAAGCCAAAAAGGTGCACAAAATTACAAAAATATGGATTCAGGGGGTAATAGGATCTTAATTTAGTTTAAGTGTGTCTCTGGGATTTTGATCTTAGTCTAGGGGGTTACTTGTATAATTTCCCTATTACTTTCATTGCACGATTTTTCTGAGAACTGAAGTCATAGAATGTAGGTTCAAGACTAGACCAAATATCTTGTTAACTTTGATTCTCGTATGGTTTTTGATACCTTCTTTTAATTAATAGTATGGTCTAATTTAGAGTATCAGTCTAATCTGTCAACTAATGGATACATATGTTTTTACACTTTTATTTGCTAATAATATTTGACATTGACAAATAAAAAGAAATGTCATCATATATGACAAAGAAATTGATGAGTACTAGACTGACAGCTAGGATAATTAATAGTATCATAAAAGCTAATAATTTATAATGGGCCATTTATATATATATATATATGTTCAATCTATAATATAATAAAATATCCCATCCCTAATAATAACTCGACAATTCAATGAAACAAAACAAAAATAATTTTGATATACTAAATGATGAGTACTCTACTATTTTCTTGAATAATTTTAAAACATGTACCAAAAGAATATTTAGTCACAAAGAGATAAAATAAAATAAAAATTCATTTACTTTATTTAAGGTGATAAAAAGTACCATTAAATTAATATGATTTAATTTTTCGTTTACATGGTCCCAAAGCAATCACTATCGACCACTTGTTTCATAAAAATTAAATTGATTTAAGACAAACTTAGTACCATGTAAATGCAAATTTATTGCTTTTTTTAATGTCAAACATTTAATCATTTTGGAGTATATTTCAAACTTACGTGCCCACTTAAAAAAACTAGTCACATAAAGTTGATTGATTTCCATTAAGTAAAGAAGATTAATTAATATTGTGTTTAAGTTATATACTCACCCGTCCCAAATCAAATTATACGTAGGTAACGGAGTAGCTATATAGAGCTCAGGTGGTTAGTCAGATGTTTCAAAAAAAATTATACTATATATATAAAATATATAGGTTAAAAATTATTTTTTCATACAATTATATTAAATTTTGAATATCGAAATTTTCGATTTCGCTACTATAAACGTAGGTTTTAGTTTTTCGACATTTAAAGTATATAAATTTTAATCGATATTTAAAATGTATCGATATGAGAAAATTGCATTTAGTAAATACTTATTGTATAATTTTTTAATATTTAAATTTTGATATATTGAATCGATCTTATTCAGTTTAGCGGTAAAGATTGATCAAATTACCTCTTAGAAAGATAAAAGCGACACTTATTTTGAAACAAAATATTTATCATATACACTTAATCTAAACAAACTTAATTAGATCGAAGGGAAAGAATCATTCACTTTGATGATATAGTTATTATTTCTGAAACTAACTGTCCAAACTTAACTGTTAAGATATTATCTATTCTGATTCAATCTTTGAAGAGTTAAGATTTTATCGTCTTGAACATAAGTTTTTAATCTAAAACGTGTTTCAACAGTTGCTTTACAACAACTTCCCTTTCTAGCTCAACCATCTGCACCATATGTTTAGTGTACACACTTCAATGCAATTAGCTTTTAATTGAGATATAGTAATAATTTTTACACCATTAGCAACAAAACTTAAATTACATTAATAAAAAAATATATTTTTTCAATCATTATGGCGTTTACAATTAAATCCACCATGGTGATACAAAAGAAAATTCAAGTCTATACCACCAGCAAGCTAAGGGTACATAAAATCAAGCAATTAATCAATGTATTTTGGATTTATTAATTAAAAAAAAACATTAAGTGATATGATTTACGAAAATAATGCATTGTTACTATTCCTTGTGTCTTCTTAATACTATGCCATGCTCCTATTTATTTTTGTACTTTTTTTTCAAACAATTTTGATATGTTTTATTTAAGTTGAAAATCTTTCAGAAATTATTATCTCACTACCTTCACAAGATATGAATATGTGTACAATATATTTATCCTTTCCAAATTCAATTGATAAAATTACACTAAATATATTTTTATTATTTTTAATTTATTAAAATATTATAAAATACATTTAGCAAGCTACCAAGAGTTTCTTTTCTTTTATTTTTTTAAATTATAGTCATAATTATTAGTATGTTGACGAGAGTAATTGTCCAAGAATAGAAACTTTTCAAGTAGTAGCAACTACTTTATATATATCCAAAAAAAATAAAATTATGAGTGTTAGACCAAAAAAAGTAACTAGAAAATAACTAGAAAAGAAAGAGACATAAACCTATCAAATAGTCACACAAAAAAAAGTTTAGGTTTATACATATTAATGTAAATACTCTTTTATATTATCAGGTTATTTAAAGAATATCTACGATAACGGAGGAATTGGGTAAGTTTGCTAAAGAGTCAGTCATCTTGTTGTTTTCTTTAAATGTATAGACGATTTTGAAATGACCAATTGATAATTTGGATTAAATGAAGCTCCACCATGTCTAGATATGGATAGTTTTAGGGGGTTCTTTATTTTCATTGAAGCAATCAACTTTGAAGTCAATTGCGAGTATACGAGCTTCATGAATATTATAGAATGCATTCAGAAAAATAGAATCAGTAAACGTTCAAGATGATCTAATAGTCGTCGTTCAACCAGTTAGTAATTATTTGAATAATAACAGTCGATTGAAATATTGAGTTTTAAATTTATGAATTCAGAATTCTATAGTCTTTCTAAGCAATAAGATTCTAAATTAATAATTTATACATTAAAAAGTTCATGAGATTAAAGTCAAACGAACCCATATACTTTGATCTCTGGCTTTATCCCTAGTTTATATATTACTCTCCTTAAAGATGATCTGATTATAGAGGTGGACATGATATGATAGATATCGAATATCATATTGAAAATAAAATTGTTGGTATTGAGGACTCGGTCTTATGCCCGCCCTTATCTGATTTTTTGTTAATATAAAAAGATAGTTACCAAATAAATTTAAAGAGAGAGAGGATATATATCTAGCTATGAAATAGATGTATATATATTCAACGTATATTACCAAAAAAAAACATATATATGCAACGTCTACCTTACGTGTTATTTCCTCTTTATTGCCAAAAGTAAAGAAAATGTGCTATGTCTTTGTCTTGTGTTACAAGGAAAATGTGTTTGTACCCCCTTTCGGGTAGATTTTGCACTGTTTTTCTGTGACGTGTTATATTTTCTTCTTTATATTTGAAATAGTTGTATTTAAGCCGAGGATCTTCCGAAAACAACTGATTTATACCTCTACGGAGTAGTGGCAAGGTATGGGTACGTTCTACCATCCTCAGACCTCACTAGTGGAATTTCACTGGATATTTGTTGTGTTACTTTTATATAGAGAGATGTAAAATCAGAAGTTTAATTATACCTACTACAAAATAAAATAATTGTATGTCGAATGTATGATTAATGTATCAGTGGATATATAATGACATACCAATTACGTTCAAACGATTTATAAATATATGTATATAACAACATAATTGTATGCTTTGTGTATTTGTATGTTTTTGTTGGATATATACAACAACATAATTGTAAATTTGTGTGTATCAGTATTTTTATGGGATATATACTGATATTCAAGATTCCGATTTCCGACTAATAAAGACTCGAACAACATAGGAGTTAAGGACTCGTTTAAAGGAAAAGCGTTTTCTACCAGGAATATCTCCGTTATCAGAGTATTCACCATGCAGAAGAAATTAAACTCTGAATTTATATAATATAAGTGAAATTTTTTTCCACATGAAACAAAGAAAAAACAATTTATAAAGCATGAACGACTTTGGGCAATGTTACATGGGCTTCACATTAAAGCCCAAATATGAAGCCCATGAAGCTCGCTAACTTGCATCATTGGGCTGGCGCTAGGTGGGCTGTTATACACTAAAACACTGCAAGGCCCATTTTTTTATTCACCTTGAATTGAAGGAATTTTTAAAATTTTATTTCTTCAAAGAACTAGAAAATTTTTTTTTTTTTTTTTTTTAAGAAATAATATTTACTAGATTTTTTTTGCCTTGTCTCCAAATAATCAATATTATGAAGTTTTAAATTCTACGTGTGACGTGTCCTCGAGTTTCATTGTTAGAATTTATTTGAAATTCCATAACGATTGTTATTTTTCAATTGCTTGATATTTAAAATAAATTCGTGTATAATACCGATATAAGTGAAGGATTTCATATAGCAACTTCTAGTTTCGTTCAATAAATTTTATTTACTCTTAGACTTCAAAATATCGCTCATTCCATCATGTTTTAGCTTTTGACTGGACTCGCAGCTTAAAAAGAAAAGAAAAGACTTTTAAAATGTATGATTAAAATAAAGGATAAACTACCTTATTAGACATACATCACTACTATATATACTAATATTATCTTTGCTTTCAAACAATTACATATATTGTCACTTTTAATATTTTATACCATATATTAATACATTATTTGAAGATACAATTAGATTATTAGATACCCACATACCTTAAAACTAGGATTGATTAATCATCTGCTTAATTATCTCTTTCACTCCAAATCAACCACTATCTCTTAATTTTCCCCTCCCATATTTATCACTCAATTATGTTTCCTCCTTTATGATTCAAGAATTTCATCGTACAATTTCATTCCAACAATAGCTAATCTACTCTCTTCTTCTCAAGATATCATCACCATGGCCGACAAATTCTCCTGAACCCAAATATTATTCTGTATTGTTCATTTATAACTAGATCAACTCAAAGTAACTGCTACAAAGAAAACTTTAATTCAGAGTCATGATTGTTTGTCTCCAGAAGAAATGGATCTTAGTTTGGATTATGTTATGCCACAACGCAACAGGATCAAAGGGAGTATTGTAGAGAGTTTTTGTTTGTTGGTGTTCTTCTAAGGCTTTCTTTGGTTACCGTGACATGGATTTGATAGTACCAATATTACTTTGATATAGCCCTTGAAACATGTGTATTCAATAAGTAGTAATCTTAATGAGTAATGGGGTGTCTGACCATGTATATGTATCCACCATTAAATTACGGATACATGATTTTTAACAACACGATGATATTAATGATACGACAGATACTCTACAGTTGTGATTTGTTCCTAAATTCATGTGTTTCAGCTCATTTCATATTTAGATACACATAATTAAATGTATATGCTTATTATGTATTCAAGATACATGTTTTTGGATATAACGTATGAAATTTAAATACACATAATTAGATGTATATGCTTCTTCTTTTTGTATATTCCACATTTAGATACACATAATTAGATGTATATGCTTACTATGTATTCGAGATACATGTTTTTGGATATAACATATGCAATTGATACTTGATACATCAAATTAATACTAGATACATATACAAGATACATTAAATTAATATTATATATATATATATATATATTAATATGTGTGTGTGTATATATACACACACACACACACATACATACATACATACATACATACATAAAATTAATACTAGATACCTATATATATACTTACATACATGCATAAAATTAATACTAGATACTTATAACAAATACATGAAATTAATGCTAGCTACTTCTATGATACATATGAATGTACTTGTAGGACACTCATGTATCTAAGTATTTAGTTTGTTGGATACATCATATATTGATAATAGATACACCAAATTAATGAATTTATTATTTTAAGAGTAATAATTTGAAATTAATCAAATTGCATTACCAAGATATACATATTTTTATCTTATATTAATAATATTAATGAATTTACTATTTCAAAGAATAATAAAATGAAATTAATTATCTATGTATTTTGAAAATCCTCAATTACTCCTCTAACTAAGGAAATTGGCTTCAACCAATTAATTTAAATAAATAAATTTTGTACCTCAATTTTAAAATTCGGATACATGTATCTCATGGATTCAGACTCATGTATCCTAAGCATAAAATATGGTACAAGAAGTAATATTTGAAACTATTGAGAATCTTAATAATTAAGACCTAAACTAGTGGGATTTATGTGGTTTGCCCAAAAATAAATCACGAATATTTATGTAATTTTAATCATCTTATTAAAAGTAAAATAAAAATTTTAAATATTTGCGTAAAATAATTAATTACATAAACATTTATGTAAGGAAAACATTTTTGTGGATATTATTATAGGTTGTGGTGGAATGAACATAGAACACATACCCCTCAAGCAACTTTTGCAACCCGTTAACCATTACACTAAACCTTCAATTTGTGTTAAAAAGTGTCAACATTTGTATATATATTTATTAAACCAAATTTTGACTTATATATACCATTTATTTTTCAACGAAGGGGTTTTCGCTTGACACCCCTTGCCCTAGGGTAGCTCCGCCCCTGTCGATAGGAGTAATTTTCTCTTAAGTAGTTTTACGTAATATATATTCAAATTAATTGAAGAGCCCGATATAGATATCAAATATCAAATGAGAAAAAATATATTTCTTTATATCCTTTTATGTCATTTTGTATCCGTTAGAGCATGCTTTTCAGTTTTCACCTGTTCTTTGACTTGAAATTCTGTATTATACTGTAAAAACAAAAAAAATTCACCAACCCGCTTAAAATAATAATTACGGATTTTTTTCAACATTGATACAGTACTCGCATTAAATATATATTAAATTGAGGTGTTTGCAAGAGAAAAATGATCAAAATGGAGCTTTGATTCCATTTGGTCCTTAATATATGAACTTGATGGAAATGGTTCTTTATGTATCATAAATTGTGATCAATTTGGTCCTTAACCCTAAAATTAATATTTTTATTTTTTTTTGCCGTCAAAATACATGGAATATGTAAAAGATGCGCTCGTTCAAGACTTTCCTTCCCCTGTTTCCAAAAATTCCAAAAGGGCACATCAATTTTGTTTTAACCAAAAGGGCAAAATCGCTCCTGACAGAGCAATTTTCTTCTGACAAAATTGACGCCGTTACTCCTTTAAAAAACATAAAAATCGCTGCCGGTCCAATTTTTTTTTCTTTTTTCTTTAAAATCGTTGCTGTGATTTTTTTTTAACAACGCTGCCCCAGCAGTGTTTAAAAAATAGAAATAGCTGTTATAGCAGCCATTTTCTTAAAAAAGTTTAAATCTTTTTTTATTAAAAATTCCCGATGCGAGGAATGCTTAAAAAAATAATGGGAAATCGCTCCACGTGTAGTGATTTTAGTTTTAAAAAATTATTTTAAATAATCACTGCCACGACAGCAATTTCAGTAGAAAAAATTTCCCAATTGAGTTACTTTATAATTTTTTATTGTATACTTTTTGATTGCTAGCAGCAATTGGAAAATAATAATAAAAATTCTTACTGAAATCGCTGCCTTGGCAGCGACTATTTAAAATTTGTTTTTAAACTAAAATCGCTACACGTGAAGCGATTTCCCATTATTTTTTTAAGCAGTCCTCGACTCGGGAATTTTTAATAAAAAAAAATTAATTTTTTTTTTAAGAAAATGGTTGCTATAGCAGCTATTTCTATTTTTCAAACGATGTTGGGGCAGCGTTGTGAAATTTTTTTTCACATCAACGATTTTAAAGAAAAAAGAAATTTTTTTTGGACCGGCAGCGATTTTTATGTATTTTAAAGGAGTAACGGCGTCAATTTTTTCAGAAGAAAATTGCTCCGTCACGAGCGATTTTGCCCTTTTGGTTAAAAAAAATTGATGTGGCCTTTTGGAAATTTTGGAAACAGGGGAAGGAAAGTCTTGAAAGAGCGCATCTTTTACATATTCCGTGTATTTTGATGGCAAAAAAAAACGAAATATATTAATTTTAGGGTTAAGGACCAAATTGATCACAATTTATGATACATAAAGGACCATTTCCATCAAGTTCATATATTAAGGACCAAATGAAATCAAAGCCATACATTAAGGACCATTTTGATCATTTTCTCGTGTTTGCAATGTCTAAGAACAATTACTCCTACTGATAACATGAGAGAATTAATTAATTAATTAAAAAATCTTAGAAATTCAGTTGGTCGACTAGCTAAACTTCTACCTTGTTGATGAAAGTTCGATTCTCATCTCCTTTCCCATTTTCCCCGGCCCCTACCCCCATTAAAAAAATTAATTTATTATGTCTCGAACTTTTAAAATGACAAAAAAATCTCAATTTTATATTACTCGACTCCAATATCTAAACTAAATGTTACACTTTACTTGTCCAATTAAGAAAAACAAGAGAATTTTATTGTATATTTTTGGAATTTTAAAGTATCATTAATAAGTTTCGTTTGGTAAATACACCTCTAATAAAAAAAATTCGTCAAGATGGACCAAGTACTATAAAATGAATGGTGTAATTCGAGATAACTATTTTTAAAAATCACACGATAATAATTTAATTGACGAGAGTAGCTTACGATAATTTTACATGCTTATCTAAATTGTATAATCAAGTCAAATACTTGGTATTTTTTTTTCATTTTAATGAAAATGTCAAATTTGAAAACAAAAGATTAATGCGACTTAATCAAGCACATAGTCAAAATAAAAGACACGGTTTTTCTTCTTCATATGTAAACAGAATTAAGGATTAGTAACTACTCTATATTAAACATCATCATTTAATTTATTTAGTACTTTTGAAAATGACATTATAATAAGTCACCAGCTAAATTGAAAAGTAGTTGCATAAGGTATCATAGAAAAAGTCTACTATATAATTGGACGAGTAAATGGTAAAGTTATTGTAATATAACTAGGAGGTCACAGATTTAAATCATGAAAATACGATAAAATTACGTACAAATCATTTGAATATATTTATGGATTTTTTTTTCTCTTTTTGACAAAAAAAAATGATGCATGCAATTTAGTAAAGACTGGACAAGATCAAATATATATGTGCACACATAAATACGTCATAATGTGAACTCTAATGCAGTTTACTTTCTTATTAGAGGCAATTGAATTTAAAATTAAATATAATGTAGCTCTTAATTTAGTATTAACACTTAATAGCACTTTTAGTCCCTCCAAAAAATACTCAATAATATCTGACTAAGCATATTTAATCTCCAATTAATGAAAATATGCATTATTGATCTCTTTCGCTTTCAATATATGTAAAATTAAAATATTTATTTTTAATCTCTTTATGTAGGATATCTTAACGTAGGATCAAAATCATAATTTATCAATAACGGAGATATCAGAAGTGTTATTAATTATCCCTTTAATTGATAAAATTACATAATCCTGAAAAGTCAACTCATATGAACAGTTTAACTTGAGTTGACATTTTATGGGTTGACTTGACCCCTATATTTTTAATTAGTTTTTAAAAAATAAAAAATAAAAACAGACCCCATGGTTTTAATTTGCTAGCTCAACAGCAAATATTTATGAGATCATCACAACATGTCAACTCTTTATTACTCCCTCCGTCCCATTTTATATGTCACCTTTCGAATTTCAAGATTCAAACAATTCTATTTTTGACCGTAAATTTTTCATAGATCTTTTAAACATTTTGAATTATCAATTATTGTGACTCATAGTACTTTTTATGTAGTTTACAAATATATAAATTTCATTTCAAAAAAATTGAAGATTTCATGCGCAAATTTCCGGTCAAACTTAAACTGTTTGACTCTCAAATAATAAAATGTGTCATATAAATTGAAACAAAGGGAGTATTATATATAAAAAAATGAATGGAAATAAGTAGAAGCAGATGAGTAAATTAAAGTATTATTAAATCCAAGATATCATATTTAAAAGAAAGTTCCATAATTTGACGTAACCCTTCTTTCGTCAAGTAACAAAGTTTGTTTGTAATATCCATTTTTAAGATGATGGTGGATTGATCGAGATTTCTCTATTTTTAGTTAGAAGTTTTGAGTTTGAGTTTCAGAGAGTAGAAAAAATTCAATTGAAAGTGTTGCCACTAATTAAAAATATATCTTGCAATGCATAAATTCAAATTTAATCAAATTTTAATGCTGATATCGAATATCGAGAAAAAAAAAACAACTTTTCATTTTATCGATTCATATATAATCTCTTAATAGTATTCGATCAATGTATATAATTAATGTTACAAAAATGACTCAAATTTATCATTTTCACTCTTTTTGACTTCGAAAAGAAAGTTTTCTTTTACACACATATTCGTAAACTCTATCCATTTTAACCAAAACAACATGTCAACTTACCACATCAACCTCTTCTATCTTTTATCACTAGCAAAGTCATCCACAACTTTTAACATATGTCATTACTATGATTTTATGATCCAAGTAATTAGCATGAGATGATTAGACAACTAAGATATGAGCTATGAGTTTATTTATTTTTTAAAATAAAATAAAATATAAGAGGTGATGTTGATTTATATTTAAGGACACATGCAATGAATGAAGAAGAGAAGACAAAACATGTTGCTTGCTTACTTGGACCAGCTTGGCCATGGGCTATTGACTTCAATAATAATATAATTAATTCATTGACTTTGAAGATGAGATTAATTATATGTTTTTAATATACAGCTATAGGAATGACAATGAAGCGGGACGAACATAATTGGTTAGGTCTTCTTTTGTTTAAGTTTTTCCTTGCTTGATCTTGTACAACTCCGTTTAACTGTTTGCCTCGTTTAGATTCAGGCCCGCTCTGCCCATTTAGCCTCTTTACATATTTATTTTTTCATTTTTGTTATTTAAATCTAGATCCACTCTAATACCTGTCATGTTTCATTTAATATTTAAAAATAAATTTTTTGATCCGTTCTACTCAAGGTGACATCCCTAAATAGTTATAGTCTATTTAATTCTTGATAATTTTTAAATTATGATGCCCAAATCTAGCATAATACGACCTTGTGTATGTCTATGGTTATTACTTGTTAATTATTGGATTGAGTCATGAAGCTAGGCTATCCACGTTTGCTAATTACGTACGTACGTAGTACTTATAATATAGACCAATATATCATATTTTGGTCGATTATATTAAAATATAATTGGTACCAACTAGGAGTTAATAAGATGGAAATTCAGAATATATAGTTTAGAGGTTCATACAAAGATCACATCGAAAGTTAATAATACAGTAATAATAGAGTTTATAGTCACATATTTATATATTTAGTGAATTTATTATTAATAATATATAGAGAGGGCCGGGGAGGTTTGAAGTAAAAAAA
>JAJOOS010008723.1:0-13925 GCA_029582725.1 Solanum chiquidenum
TGGTCCCCAAGCGAACCCTCATCCTAGCTGACTACTAGCGGAAGACTAACTCAAGAATACAAAGCTTAAAATAGAATATAATTCAATGAAACTCAAATACTTAATTCAGAATATAATCATTTATTCAACTAGCCAAAACTAGAAAACTCAAGTTTTAAAAACATTTAACAAGATAAATGAAACAGACTTCTCAACTTCTACTGTCTATCTATGAAGCCTCTAAATGACAAAGATGGAAGTCGAGACAAGACCCATGACATCCTGACAAAACTGAAAAGTAAATAAAATCCTCTAAAAGCAAGGAGGCTCACCTCACCATAGCTAACTCGAACTCCATGTTGTATCAACGAAGCTCCTGTTGATGACCCTGAATACATGTATCTGCATCATGAAATGATGCAGGCCAAATGGCTCAGTATATGGAATATACGAGCATGTAAGGGGAACTCTAAAGCATAAACATAAGGTTGAACTTGATAAAAAGGAAACATAATTACCTCCTCTCAACTCACTCATGCTAAACTCAACTCAAGAATAAGAAACATAGTTCAACTCAATGATAAGATCTTCAACTCAGTGAAATAAGGCTCAACTCAATAATAGGATACTCGACTCTGGTACTCAACTATGGATACTCAACTCAATATAAAGCAACAATAAAAGATGCAATATATCGAAAACTTTGAAAACAGTAAAGCCCCTTGGCGCCCCAGGACGGGAGTGTGGGATGGCCCGCAACTAGAAGAAGATCGCTTCGGGGTCACTGTGGTGTGGCTGAATGTAGAACAGTCTGCCCTTACCGTCTTTGATCAATAAATTATTTAGAACATCAGAAGATGGTCAAGGTAGCTTGCTTCCAAGCCACTGCACTAGATGGGCATGTAGTCGTAGTAGTCAGCCCAGAATGCCTCTCTTCTTGTAGGGTATAAGACTTACTCACTAAGTGGATCCACTATTCTATGCTAAAAAACATTAAGGAATCATCTAAAACGTATGACCCTTTCTACCCATATTGGCTACATGGTTTATGGGGACTGTGAGTTGTGTGAACTCTCCCCTATATCAGTGTTCAATACTACTCCCAAAATATACTAGCTAATATGTTTAAAAAATATAATTCTTTCTGTGTTTTGAGATTATTACTCAAAAATATTTCTCTTAAAAGAGATGATACTCAAACTGCTCAAAACTCTTTTGGAAATCTCAGTTTCGTCTCATCTTAAATGTAAAAGCATTTACTCTTGGGAATACTTAGTTCCCATATATCATTTTAAAGAAAATGAACTCAGCTCTACTCTTCCTCAACTCAGTGCTCAAGTCTCTAAAACAAGTTTTAAAATAATTTGTAAAAAGATTGTTTAAACTAGGGTTCATGCCGAATTATGGAAGTGAATGACTCAATTCACGATTTTCAATACCATTCTTAAAACACATTACTTGGAACTCAACAACTCAAGAACTAGAGGAGTCAATGATACTACTCATCTCAATAATGCTCGATTCGGATGGTTCATGCGGAATTATGGGCATGAACTACTCAACTCAAGAACTCAATGATACCTCTCATCTCAAGACTACTCGACTCATACGGTTCATGCGAAATTATGGGTATAAACTACTCAAATCAAGGACCTTCATGGGTAACATGTAGTAGCCATGATTAGGAATATAATCCCAAATTGATTAAGAACTCAAATCAACTTAGCTCAAGAATACTCAAAAGTAGGGGTCCTAGACTTCTCTTTTACTGATTTGAAAGTAGATGTAGGGCATGAGGACGAACTACTCCAACACTATGATATCCTTACATACTTGAAAACAATAAGGTTCTTGAAAAATCTTGAAGAAGAACTTGATTAGAAGCCTTGAAACCCTTGCCTGAAGGTAAACAATCAAGAAAGCCTTTCTTGAGATTCTTGAATTAGTTTATTGAAATCTCTATGGTCAAGATATTCATTAGTGATTCATAATTGTATGGAGGAATTTGAGTTGAAAAAAATGGAGTTATTGGAGAAAGACTTACCTTGAAGAAGGATCTTGGAAAAAGATTGAAATAATCTTGAATATAGTCTTCTACTTTGATTTTCCTTAGGGTTTTGCCCTAGGGTTTGAGAGAGAAGAGAATGATGGATTAAAAAAATGAAAATATGATTCTTTTGAGCATTTTATTAGTCAAGAAATTCGTGTAGGATTTTCTTGGAGGTAAAAAAACAAAAACAACTCTTTTAATGTTTTCCCGTCGAATAATTCGTAACAACACTGTATAGGTTACTAAAATAGTCATAACATTTTACTCAGAAATTGGATTGACGTGAAGTTGGTGGCATTGGAAAGTACATTCAAATATAGGTTATGGCGCACGTAACTCTTTATATTCTAAGATAAATGGTGGTTTGAAGTTGACCCAAGTATAGTCTTACATCAAAACTTAATCAATAAGGAAACCTCAAGAACACTTATCCAGAACTCATCAAGAAATCAAATTGCTCAATATTTTTGGATAGATTCGCCAAAGAAACTCATGATTGGTGTGAGGTGAACGAACCCAACACCATGGAAGGTTACATACCTCATGGAAAAAATCCGCAACAAAACTCAAGAACCTCGACGAACACCTTGATCCTTTCCTCTTTTCCCCTCTTTTCTCCTTTTTTCTCTTCTTGAACACTCAACTAAAACCGTAGGCGTATAGTATGATTATACAACTGAACCTAATAGGTTTAGACCCTTAAAACCTTACTAAAAACGAATTAAATTTGATTGGGTAAGAAAAAGATTAAAATACCCCACACTATTTTCGGGTAACTTTCCTTAACTGGAAAGTCTGATTTCTAAAGGAAATATCTCACTCATCCGACCTCGAAACTTAGCAAACTCGGCGGCGTTGAAAAGATAATTTAATGAACTTTCATTGTATATCTTTTATCCTACCTAACTCGTTCTGTACTAAGAGTTATGGTCATTTGAAGTAGACCCAAAAGGCATAACTTGCAAATTTCAGATTTTTCTATTTCCAATTTAGTTCTTTCTGGAACCTTAGGCTCTACATCTACTGACCTGACCTTAATACTTAATAAATTTTAAATTCCTTGGTAAAATCCTACTCACAACGAAGGATGGTTCAAGTCTTAGCTCAAAAATATTTCGAGGTGTTACACCAATCCTCTTGGATATCCTGTAAGGACCAATCTACCGGGGACTGAGTTTTCCCTTCTTACCAAATCTCATAACACCCTTCATGGGTGAAACTTTAAAGTAAACCCAATCATCCACCTCAAACTCTAAGTATTTTCTGCTAACATCTGTAAATGATTTCTGATGACACTGTTTTCAACCCTTCTTGAATAGTCTTCACCTTCTCCATAGCTTGATGAACCAAGTCTGGTCATATCAACCCAACCTCACCAACCTCAAATCATCCAATAGGAGATCTACATCTTGTCCCATAAAGAGCCTCAAAGGGAGCTATTTGGATTCTTGAGTGATAATTGTTGTTGTAAGAAAACTGAATGCGAGGTAAGTGATCATCGAAATACCCTTGAAGTCGATCACAAAATCCCTCAACATATCCTCTAAGGTTTGAATTGTACGATCTGCTTGACCATAAGTCTGAGGATGAAAAACAGTAGGAAGGTTCATCTTCCAACCAAAACCATTCTTGACAGACTTCCAAAACTACGCGGTTAATTGCGCCCCTCTACATGAAATGATAGAAACAAGAACTCCATGAAGTCGGACTATCTATTGAATATATAACCTTACATAATCCTCTGTTGTATAGGTGGTGTTTACCGGCAAGAAATGGGCTGATTTAGTCATTTGATCTACAATCAACCAAATCGAGTCATGCTTCCTGCGAGAGCACGACAAAACAGTAATGAAATCCATACTGGTCATCTCCCACTTCCATTCCAGAAGATCTATGTTCTGAGCCATACCATCGAGCCTTTGGTGCTCTACCTTGACTTGTTGCCAATACGGGCACTTAGCAACACACTTTGCAATAAGCCTTTTTATGCTACTTCACCAATATACTTTTCTCAAGTCATGATAGATATTTGTGGAGCCAGGATGGATAGAGTATCTAGAGCTATGATCTTCCTCTATGATCCTCTCTTGGAGTTCATCCACCTTTGGTACACACAATCTACCTTGATACCTCAACACACCGTCTCCTCCTTGTTCAAAAGTCATCACTTTCTACTTATGAACATTTGCCTTCAATTCAAGCAAAACAGGGTCCTGGTTTTGTTTCTCTTTCACTTCAGATACTAGTGATGATTCAGCCCCATTCATCACCACCACTATGCCTTTATTGGAATCCATTAACCGAACTCCCAATCCAACAAATCTATGCACATATTTTTCTAATTCTTTCTTGCCATTCTCAACATGGGTGTTACTACCCATAGAAAACCTGCTCAAAGCATCAGTAACAAGATTAGCCTTAAGTGAGATTAAGCTCTTTCTAACTAATTACATACTGGAGACTCTTGTGATCGGAGAATATATCTACATGAACACCATAAAGATCGTGACGCTATATTTTTAAAGGAAACACTACAACAACCAACTCTAGATCATGGGTTGGGTAATTTTTTTTGTGGATCTTAAGTTGTCTAGAGGCATAAGCTATAACCTTTCCATTCTGCAACAATACATAACCCAGTCCAACTCTGGACGCATCACAATACACAATAAAGCCTTGTGTACCTTCTGGTAAGGTCAACACTAGGGCAGTAGTCAACCTAGTTTTCAATTCCTTAAAGCTCTTCTCACAAGATTTAAACCATTCAAACTTTGCTGCCTTCTTAGTAAACTTAGTCCACATGGATGAAATAGAAAAGAACCCTTTGACAAACCTCTTATAATAGCCATCCAATCCCAAGAAACTCCTAATATCAGTTGGAGATATGGGTTTAGGCCAGTTTTGCTATACCTCAATCTTTTGAGTATCAACTCGAATTCATTCACCAGAAACAATATGGCCTAAGAACACCACTGACTCAAGGCAAAAATCACACTTAGAAAATTTGTCATACAACTCCTTATCTTATAGATTTTGGAGAACTACTTTGAGATGACTAGCATGATCTTCCTCATTCCTCGAATAAATTAGAATGTCATCAATGAATATGATAACAAACATATCAAGATAGGGCTTAAACACTCTATTCATAAGGTCCATGAACAATGTAGGAGCATCAGTCAAACCAAAAGACATGACAAAAAACTCATAATGACCATAGCGGGTCCTAAAAGCTGTATTTGGAATATCACTCTCTCTTACCCTCTACTGATGATAGACAAATCTAAGGTCTATCTTAGAAAGTAAAGTGGCACCCTGAAGTTGATAAAAAAGATCATCAATTATCAGAAGGGGATACTTATTCTTGATAGTAACCTTGTTCAATTGGCGGTAATAAATACACATCCCAAGTGAACCATATTTCTTCCTCACAAATAAGATCGGAGCGCCCCAAGGTGAGACATTTGGTCGATTGAATCGTTTTTCAAGAAGGTCTTTGAACTGCTATTTTAACTCTTTCAACTCACCTGGAGAAATTCTATATGGCGGAATAGAGATAGGATGAGTATCCTTAAGCGTATCTATGCCTAAGTCTATTTCTATCTTAGGAGGGACTCCGGGTAGTTCATCTTAAAGACCTCTGGAAAATCACTCACAACTGGAACTGACTGAATAGGTGGTGTCTCAACACTATAGTAATTAACTTTGACTAAGTGATAGATACATCCCTTGGAAACTAACTTTCTGGCCTTAAGGTACAAAATAAAATGATACTTAGGCACTGTTGAACTACTCCTCCACTCAATAACTTGCTCATTAGGAAACTGGAACATAACTACTCGAGTTCTACAATCGAATGAGGCATATCAAGCATGAAGCTAGTCCATACCTACAATAACATCAAAGTCCACCATATCTAGCTCAACTAAGTCATCCATGGTGTCCTTGTGATTTAGAGAAATGGTACAATCATGCTAAACTCTCTCAGCTAGAATAGACTCACAACTAGGTGTGGAAACACTGAAGGGCTCATGAAGTCGCTTAGGAATGATATAAAATCTCATAGCAATATATGGAGTCACAAAATATATATTCTCACCTTGATCAAGAAATGCTTATACATCAAAAGTAAAGACTTTGGTCATACCACTGAAAACATCAGGTGAATTCTCTTGCTCTTAGCGACTAGTGATAGCATTCATACGGTTTGCTCCACTGTATGTCCCTGAAGTAACTTCTCTAGGTGTAGCTCTGTCTGACGGAGCCACCAAAGAATATTGGGCTCTATTACCCCCATTAACATTACCCTGCATGTTCTTAGAGCTTCTCTCATGAAGTGACCTCCTTGAACACACTTGAAACAATGATTGGAGCCATCACGACACATTCATGGGTGGTTCCTATCACACTTAGCACATGCATGAGTCCAATTTCCTTCTTGTGCCATACTACCTTGATATTTTGCAGGTCACGCTCTGAAGTTCGGAGAATTTTGATTCTTAAAGTCACATTGGTTCCTTGGTGAGGGTTCACTAGCAGATGATGGAGAAGGTCCATTTGGCTTTTGTTGAAAAGATGACCGGCTCACATTACTCTTCTACTGTCCAGACTCATTTCATGTTGTCGTAGCCTTCTTGTTCTAGAAATCTTATCTATCTCTCAACTTATCTTCCTCAACCTGTTGTACATAGATCATTCACCTTTCTCTGTCCATGTCTCCTATCAGCATAGCTGACTTGCCATCCTTACTTGACAAGCGAGACAACCTTGATACACATAGACTCATCCTACTCCTCATGTCAGCAACCATCTCCGGAGCATAGCGGGACAGTTGAGTGAACTTGAGGCTATTCTCATGAACACTTATGATTCCTGCTTAAGAGTGAGGAATTCTCTTACCTTTGCCTCTCTTAGTTCATGGGGAAAGAAACACCCCATCAAGGTCTCTTCGAACACAACCCAACTCACAATTGGTGCCCCTTCAGCTCTACTCTTCTTTCATTGGTCGTACCAGACTCTAGCAACACCTTTCAGTTGGTATGCAGCTAGTTCAACATGCTCAACATCTGCAACATACATCACCTCAAACAGTTTCTGCAATTCTTCCACAAAGTTTTTCGAAACCTCAGTGACACTTGAACCGGTGAAGTCTGGAGGATTCATCCTTAAGAACTCACGGATGCAGGATGTATCGGCCACATCCTGTCAATTCCCTCTTTGTTTCCCAGCTTGGTTGGTCAAAACTTGACTCAACATCCGGATAGCATATCGGAACTCAACATTAGTGACCGCTCCTTGGGGTTGCACTTCTGGTGCATTGGGGACCCCTTGATCCTGAGGATCAACATTCCTCCTAGCAGGATGACCTCGAACAACTCTTCGTGGAGGCATCTCTTCATGGATGCATGATCTGAAAGATACGTGCAAGCATGAAATATAAAGAAAATTTTGTAGAGTTGAACTCTGTCGCACAAAAAGACTATGAAATAAGTGAGATCGTTTTGAAATGTCGCAACCTCCTAATTATAGATATGGCGCTCTTCACACCGATAACTAAGACTCTATGGACACGGCTTCATAGACACCTTAGGACTCTTGAACTAGCTCTGATACCAAGTTTTTCATGCCACGAGCCTACTGCCTTGGCGTACCTAGCACTCGAGAACTAGTGATGGTTCCCGAGCAAACCCTTACCTGACTTAATACTCAGCGGAAGACTTACTCATAAATATAAGAACTCAAAAGTAACTCAATTCATAAGAAAATGGTTTAAATCAAGTCTCATGATTAATAAATTAGAACATTAAAAAATATTCAAACTGGCCACAAGAGGCAACTCAAGTATTAAAACATTAACAAAATGAAAATGGAAAAGACTCCTCAACTACTACTGTCTATGAAGCCTCTAATACTATGAGGGATTTCGGGACAAGAACCCCGATCATCCTAACAAAATTGAAATAATAGAAATTAGTGAGGGATCATCTGGAAGCAAGGAGGCACACCAAATGATTTTGGGACTGCAAGTGGTATCAACGGGGCGCTGCTGATGACCCTGATTTCTTGTATCTGCATCATCAAAGATGCAAGCCAAATGGCGTCAGCACATTGAATGTACGATCATGCAATGAGAAATTTAAAACACAGATATAAGCTTGAACTGATAAAATGGAAGAACATACTCACCTCCTCACAACTCAACTCAACTCAACTCAACTCAACTCAAGGCTACTAAAAGATACTCAATTTACTCAACTCAGTTCAATATAAAAGCAACATTAAAGATGCATTATACTGAAATATTTTATAATAATAGATAATAATTCAATGCATTTAAAAATATAATAATACTCTTTTACTCTTATTTGGGAGATTCTCTAACCGACAACTATCACTATGAGCTATATGATGATACAACATCTCGCCCACGCTGCCAGAATTGTCCTATACCTTGCTGGAGTATAATACATCCTCAACTAAGTGGATCCACTATGCTATGCTTTAAAAGCAATAAGGAATAATCTATAAAGTATGACCTTTTTTACCCACGTAGGCATACATGGTTTATGAGGACTTTGAGTTGTCTGAAATCGTCCCCATATTGCTTCTCAATACTACTCCTAATAATATAACTCATGCTCATATGTTTAAAAATATTTCCTCACCCTCAAAATTTGAGATTATTACTCAAAAGGTTCTCTTTGGTTCTCTTAAAAGTGATTATAGTCAAAAACTCCTTGTGAACTAATTTGGAAATCAAGGTTTCCTTCTCATTTTAAATGTAAAAAATTTACTCTCGGGAATACTTAGTTTCCTTATATTCATTTTGAAAAAATGAAACTCAACTCTCCTCATCCTCATACTCAAGTGCTCAAGTCTTAAAACAGTTTTAAAAGTTTGCAAATGACTTCTCAAAATGACATAAAAGAACTCCCTCAACTTTACTCTTAACTCTATCTTGAATTTTAAAAGTGACTGCAAGAATTATGATTTGGGTATATATAATCTCTTAATGATTAATGGAGTTTAAATAGTTGATATAAACGAGTGATGACACAAACTTGGAGAGCATGGGTGTAACGCGTAGAAAGATTAAATATTTGGTCGCGAATTAATTTTTGAGATAGAGGACTCTGTATCCTCTCCACGACGCAGAGAGGGAGTGCTCGACTGGGTACTGGAAATCTGAGATGCCTCCCCGATGCGGACCTAGGTGCAATTATTTTCCCGATCTTTTGTTTTTCTCCCAAACTCAATTCAACTCATATCCACTGAAAATAAATGGTCAAAATGCACAAATTCTCAAAACCCAGAACACTTTCAGCGAAACCTACACAAAGAACTATTAATTTACCCAACCTCATTCACAAACTCTTGCCTCAAGAACTAAAAACAACACTCCATTACCAATTAAATTCAAGAACTTCTCAAGAACTCAATAATTCAACATCAGGAATGAATTCATGGGTAAGAGATTACATGATTGGCGTGAGGTTGAATAAACCAAAAAACTATGGAAGCTTTCATACCTCGAAGGAATCAAATCATTGATCAAAATCCTCAAATCCGAAGAACGCTTGAACTTTCTCCCTTTTTCTCCTCTTGAACTTTGCCCTAGTTTCTTGAATGATTTAGAATGAATCATAATTTACCCAATATTTTTAAGCCCCTTAACTTAGGTGGGCAAATACTTTTCGACTAGTGGGGTATGGAAAAGACCAAAATACCCCTCCTCAAAATGGATTACTTTCCAATACTGGACAAGTTGTGCTCAAACGGGTATATCTCCCTCATCCAAACTTAGAATTTAGTAAACTCGGTGGCATTGGAAAGATGACTCAGAGACCTTTCATTTTATATCTTATAAACCTAACTCATCATGTACTAAAAGTTATAACCGTTTGAAGTTGACCAAAAACTCACAAATTGAAGACTAACTTTCCCAATTCTCAATTTAACTATTTCTAGTTTATTATCTCTCTCTAAAACTGAGGTTTTACAAACATTATCTAGTAAGTTTCACATGTTATAACAAGTAATTGTAATGATCTTCTGAGTTATTTCTTTATTAATGCCTTCTTTTAATAATTTAGAGAATTTCTATAATGACCTAAGTAATTTATAACTTGTTGGGACTGACAGTTTAATCACCTAGTCATTTGTTTGGATTTTGTGCAAGTGTTTGTATTTTGGGAGCTCCTAAAACTTGAACAATTTACTTCGTTCAATGGCTTAAGAAGACGACCTTAAAATTCAATTCTACTGGATTCATCAGCTTCGAAATATCAAGTTTGGTGTAGATGGATCTTCGATGTAGATCCCAAGGCTTTCGGGCTCATATCAAGCCCCATAGTTGAATTTTTCTTTAAATAGAGTTTGGGTGTGGGACCCACTTTTCATCAAGACAACCTCGATTAGAAGTTTTGACATCTCGATTTAGTCCTATATACTAAATGTTATGGGGTAGCATACCTCGTTTGTGTGCACGGGGTTCTGAATAAATACTTAGCACCTCGTTGAGAATTTCCAAGTTGGGCTAAACCAGCAGATATGCATCAGCTCGCGTTGTCAAATTTTGGTCATCGCATTCAGACTCAGTAGGCCATGTTTACAGAGACTAAGAGAGTTGGTTTCCATGTTTTCAAGGCCTGGGCTGCGATTGCAAAGGACAGGTAAGTTGTCTTGTGCGATCGTAGGTAGGGCTCTACGTTCAGGAAGGCCTAGGTTCCCAATCCTCTTCATTTATGTGATTTCCTCTACTTTCGCGAAGACCAGGTTGGTTACCTTCTGCGTTTGCGGCCCCTCTTCTCTTTAATTGCAGATCGTAATTGCTTAGTGTTTTAGTTAAAACTAGAATGTGAACCAACTCATTATTCAAAACTTCAAATTGTGATATTGAGAGTTTTACACCTCCATTTTTGTTGATTCCAGTTGCATTTTGTATGGAATTTTTGCAGCTACGCATTGGAGTGATTGGGGAATCTCGGGAAGCATTTAAATTAGGTAAAAATTTTGCTGAAGTTCTCCGAGATTTTTGGCTCCACCTATTTGTGCTATTGTTGCTGTGTCTGCTTTGGAACAAAAGAGTTTTGAGAGATTCGTCAAAATATTGCCTCTAGATTTTGATGACGTGATTAGTGAGGAGGCTTATGACTTTGTGGTTGAGTCCAGGACAGATTGTTCAACATACGCATTTTGGAGACACATGATAAGTCTTACACCTCATATTAGTTTGCGGGAGTGTCTAAGGAGTGGTTTAGATCGTTTCTTGATCGTAGGCCCGTTGGTTCTCTTGTGATGGGTTGGGAGAAATTTACTGAGGTGTTCTTTGAGAATTTTGTGCCAAATAGCCTTCGTGATCAGTTTTTGAGTATGAAGCTCATTTCCATGAGTTGTCCCATTATGACATGTCGAGTAGTCCTACACAGCTTGAGCAGATCTGTAAGTTCATAAAGGGGTTTATTTTCTGGAGGCCACAACCTTTCATGTGTTATCAGGTGGTACGTTCCAAAGTATTATCGATCATGCCATCGTGATTGGAGGTACTCAAAGTACTAGACAGGGTAGCGGCACCAATGATAATGATCAAATCACCCTCTAAACTAGTTAAAAGAGTGAGTTGTTATCGTCAATAAAAATACCCAACTAAGACTTTGGGTCGAATCCAACAGGGAAAAATATAACGGCAAATGAAAAGATAAAGGCTAACTAGATACGAGCTTGAATGTCACGACAAAAGATAGACCCTAAGCATAACATTGTGTAAAGGTCCCCAATAGGCCCCATACCGGACACTTAGCATTCATAATATATGAAATAGAAATCAAGAGATTTAAAAGACAAATCAATGTATCAAAGTTTTATAAAGCAGAGAAAAAATCTAACATCGTCTCAATAGTCATCTAGTACATCATAATGGATTTGGGCCTAGCCGTTACATCATGTTCCAAACTGAAAATAAGGAAGAAGTAAAGACAATGAAGATCCAGTCCTTGAAGCACGAAGACTCACCAAAGCTTGGGATCTTGTCAATGAACTCTAGCCACAAAACTGGGAACCCTAACTTACGGACCCTACATTAGGGAAAAAGAAGGCAAGTATCCGTTAGTGAAAAATATGTACCAAGTATGATATCCATGGCTAAAAAAATTGGAAACATACTTAAAAGAGATACCTTCATGAAATGCAATAACCAAGCTAAAACATGAGATAAGAGGGTTAGAAAATATGAGTCATAAAACATGGTCAATGCGCGTAATCGTCATCTTAAACATGCATGAGATACTTCCTTGAAGTAACCTTTGTTCATCATAACCTGCTTGTGGGAAGTAGCCTTAACTGATATATAAGACCATGACAGCTATGATATTGGAATCCAGTGTCTCCCACACCGAAAAGAGTTGTCCTACTTTCCACGGTAAGGACCATGAACTTCTAGCTTATGTGGATCCACCGGCTAATGTGTATCTTGACAATCCTATGTTGGCTCATAGTTTATGGGACATGGGTAATATCCATTTGTCCACTCGGTTCTAAGCTTAACTTCCACAGAATAGTTCTTATTCATATTCAGCTTAGCTCTTTAAGGAACATTTGTAATCGTCTCTTGTCCTTGCATCATATGACACAGATAATCATCTCTTGTCATTCTAATTAGAGAGCATGAGTAATCGCCTCTTGCCTCAACATTAGCATAGGTTCTTATCATTAGTTCATTTTATGTGAGAATACCTTTCACTCTGAGAACCCTTATTATGTGAGAAAACCTTTCACAATTCATGCTTACATGCGTATATGAGAAATCCTTTCAAAAACACAACAATAGCAACATCATTGATACTTTACTCTCAAAGCATCCTTAAAACATTTACATAAACTTCATAAGAACATGCATAATTCCATAATTCACCTCAGATAGTTAAAAACCCACTTTAATTCATCAATATCTAGAAAACATAGGTTAGACATGGGTTCATGGAAATTCATCGTAAAATCATGTAATTCTATTAATTCGTGCTTGATTTTGATAAACTCTTGTTTCATAATCCAACACCCACATTATATAATTATAACTTGGAAAATATTGGAATTACATCGGTTCATAGGGGATCATCATAAAAACATGAGATTAACTAAATCATGCAAAAGATCATAAATCCATCAATTAAATCAATAATCAAGAGAACGCACAACATACAAGAAAAACTCTAACTCAATTGGGGATTTCTATCTTTGAAAATGGGAGAATTCGGGAACTCCATGAATGGAACTATTCCATGGGTGAAACCTATCATACCTCAATGCCAATTTCTTAACTTCAATGGAGGAATTGGAGACTTGACTTGGAATCCTAGGTTGGAACCTTCTTCTTCAATCTTTTCTAGAATGTCATATTTTGAGAGGAAGACTTCTTCTTCTTTTGTAAAATTGAGAGAATGACTTGAATGGGCTTGTTTTGGGGTTAAAACCATATATATAGGGGTCCTAGGTAACGGCAAAATGATGTAGCGTCAAAGTAAAACAATCAGAAAAGACCCAACTAACCCTGACATTCAACTAGCACGAGACCCTAGATGGAGGGCTTCAGGAACTGTCTAGGGGTCCACGAGTCGTCTGGGTAGTAGTGGTCCCTAGACCAGTGGCTAGGCAAGTTCTTCCATTCTGCACGCCCACCAGCCTTCATAGGTCGTCTAGGCCTTCACGAGCCGTCTAGGGGCTCGCGGGTGGAGGCTAGCCTAGAGGTGGGTTCTGATACGCTCAAATTACACCTCCCTAAAGAAGCGTAAGCGATCGTTATCAAGTAAAGAACCCAACTTGTAGGTTGGGGTCGATCCCACAAGGAAAATGGTTTAGACTTTACTTTAACCCACGATTATATCCAATTAGTCAAAGTATT
>JAJOOS010008724.1:0-13545 GCA_029582725.1 Solanum chiquidenum
AATTGAATATAATTGTTAGTTAAAAGTAAAGTCTAAACCATTTTCCTCGTGGGATCGACCCCAACCTACAAGTTGGGTTCTTTACTTGATAACGATCGCTTATGCTTCTGAAAGGAGGTGTAATTTGAGCGTATCATAGACATACGAAAGAGAATCCAAATACAAGATAACTCAACATGTCTCAAACTGAACTCATAATGTTTTAAAAATAAACATTTAACTTAGCCAAAATGGCAACTCAAATGTGAACATAAGCCAATAAAAAAATGATGACGAATGAACTAACATCTAACTGACTATCTATGAAGCCTCTAAAACAACTGAGATGGATGTCGGGACAGGCCCACGACATCCTAATGAACTAAAATGATAAAGTAATGAAAAAGGGGGATCTTCCAAAATGCAAGGAGGCTCACCAACAACTCTGAAGCTCAACTGGATCAACGATGCGCTGGATGCTGATCCTGGTTACATGCGTCTGCATCATAATAAGATACATGCCAACTGGCATCAGTACATTAAATGTACGAGTATGCGAGTTGGAATGCTACACACAACTTAAGCCTAAAAAGAATATGAAGAACTTACCTGGCTCAACTCAACTCAACTCAACATATATAACTGAACTCATTTCAATATAAAGCAGTTTAAAAACAAGTGCAATATAAGGAAAAGTTGTTTAAAACATGATGTCAACTCTGTGTATTTAGAAATACAATAATAACTCTTTATGTATGCAAAGATACAATATGAACTCTGTTTGTATATAAAAATACAAAATACTGCTGTGGGAGTTTCTCTAACCGACAACCATCACTTAAGAGCTATAGTGATGATACATCATTTTAAGTCACGCTGCCAAGGACCGTCCTATACCTTGCTGGGGGTATAGAACCTAACTCACTAAGTGGATCCACTAGTCTATGCTAAAAATCTGTAAAGGAATCATCTAAAAAGTATGACCGGCTTTGAGTTGTCTGAACTCTCCCCCATATCGGTGCTCAATACTACTCCCAAAAATATAATACTAGCTCTTATGTTTAAAAACATACTTTTTTTTGTGATTTATGATTAGTGCTAAAAAACTTAGCTCAAAGGCTATCTTGGAAATCAAGGTTTCCTCTCTTGCTTCATTTAGAAAGCGATTACTCTTTTCTAAAAACTAGCCCGAAGGCTCCTTGAAAATCAAGATTTCCTTTCTTGTTTAAATGCAAAAACATTTAAAACCCTTTGGGAGTACATAGCCCCCATATACGTTTGAATAAATGAACTTCAACTTTACTCTTTACTGAACTCAAAACTTAAGTCTTAAAACAAAGTTAAAACGTTTGCGAAAGACTTTTGGAAAACTTTATGAACTTCTCTTAACTTGACTCTTGACTTCTCTTGACTTGACTCTTAACTTTACTTGAATTGAATTTATGGATTCAAGGATCGTGATTTGTGATAGGAAAGATCTCATGATGTTTAGGAACAATTTGAGATAGATAAACATGGAGGGGGGGGGGGATCAAGAATTCACTTTTTGAGGGTGGGTCTGCGACGCAGAGAAGCATTTAATTTTTGGTTTCGAAAACAACTTTTGAGGTAGAACAGTCCGTGACCGCTCTGCGACTCAAAACGACATTTCCTAAAACTGGGGACTAGCTCGCGACGCGGAGGCATTGCCAAATTTTGACTGACGAAATTCCTTCTTCATTTTCCAGCTCTAAACCCTCTAAACTCCATGGGTTCTTTCCCCGAACACTTAGAATCGATTAGATGCTCAAAGTACATTAGATTCTACTCAAAATCAAACCTAAAATCACGGATTTAGATCAAACAACTCCTCAACGATTTCAACGAACCAAGAATTTAATAGAACTTCAACAAACCCATCAAGAACTCAATTTCTAAGATTTCAAGAACTTAAATTCACTAAAATAAATCATGATTAGTGCGTGGTTGAACTAACCAAATGCTATGTGATCTCACATACCTTGTAGGGATCACCCCTGACGAAATCCACAAGCTAATCTCGACGAATCTTGAATGAATCTTGAACATTCTTCTCCTTTCTCCTCTTTTCTCCTTTCTCCAAGCCCTAGCGTGAAATTCACTTTTATATAACTGACTAAAATCAGACTTTACCCCAATTAAACTCCTAAAAACGAATTAGAATAATTAGGTAGGGAAACGACTAAATTACCCTTTCAAAATTCGGATTTGGACTTTCCTAATTCCAACAGCCCAACTTCCAAAGGGAATAATCCACTCATACAAACTCGGAATCGCGCAGACTCAGCGACATTAGGAAGATCATTCCAAGATCTTTACTACCATAATTGGAAGTACCTCTAACTCATCTTGAGCTAGAAGTTATGGACGTTTGAAGTTGGCCAAAACTCTACTTTTCCTAACTTAAACAAATTTCTAGATTTTCATGATTTCCAAAAATTACTATTTCCAGTTCTTAGCTTCTTCCTAGCTATTTCAAATTGCGAGATGTTATAGTACTATCAATAGCACTTACTTGATAGTGTCTTTTATCCCATATTCCTATCACATCCCAAAAGTCCCGTCTCCAAATCTTGTTTCCTTATATTTTTGTCATTTTTGTTGATTAGTTAATGCAAACCCCCCATTGATAATTGATGCTTGCGTCACCTCTTAGATTTATTATGTTTGTATTAGATAATGTTTATAGCTATGATTTATTAAAACTTAATTTTACTTTTCTATTAATTCTCAAAACCACTCCCTGTGGGAACGATCCCAACCCTTGGTTGGGTTATATCACTACACGCGATCGTTTGGCACTTGAACCGAAATAGTGTTAGTTGATTACGTCGAACATCAAAATGATGCCATTGCCAGGGAGTGGTGTTATTTGAGAATTTTTAGTTTCGTAAAATTTTTGTTCTTCTTAGTCGTAGTCTACTTACTTAATTTTTAGTTTTGTTTTCTTGGTTTGAAATTTGAAACACATGAGGTGAGTGGGTCGAACAGTACACACGAGCAAATGGAGTTTCCTCCATTGGAAGTAATGTTGTTCAGGGATCGTATCCTAACCTTCAAACAATTGGAAGGTGAACGGATTCATGAGACATGGGTAATGTTTAAAGAACTGATAACTCAATGCCCAACTCATGAAATTCCCGATATAGTCCTCCTTGACTGTTTCTATAGAAGTCTTGGTCCCGGAAACAAGGTGTTGGCAGATCAACTCGTTTCGGGTGGCATTTCAAAATAGCCATATGCGATAGTAGTCCAACTGCTTGATCACATGGCCGAGAAAAACCAAGAAGTAGAAAAGGACTTCATGATGGCCGCACTGATGTCTCAGATGGATGAGTTGGCCAAAAATGTTAGAGAACTTGACGTCCAGTGCATCAAGAAAGACCACTATGTCCCTCTTATGAGCGAAGAAAATCAAAGAATAAGGAGGATGGACAAACTGAAGCAATGCTCATGCTCCTTCTTCGGAAAGCCAATACGCAGGACAGGGTACTGGAGGAACTCAGTGAGAATGTAGTTTTGTTGAACCAGATGTCCACTTCTTATGCCAAGCTCATCCAGCTACCAGGATCCCAAATGGACCAAGTACTAAATGAGCGATATGAATATCTGAAAAAGGGGTTGCCTGATGAAATTGAGGCAAACCACACTAGTGGAACTTGAGTGTGGACTTGCATCGTGCCACGACGTTAACTAAGGTGTTGTTTGGGAGGCAACCCAAAACTCTTTATTGCTTTAATTTTTGTTTTAGAAATAATGGTGTTTTGATTTTACAGGTTAAAGTGTGGATAGTGATTGAAAAGTGCAAGTTGGCGATCATAAGTCCAATCAGTGAATTGCCGAAGTGGTCGGCGACGCCAATCCATACCACCGTTAAACTCAAGAAATTCTCACATCAAAGTCTATAACAATCGGCGAGCACAAGAAATTATTGGTGAATTGCGGACTAGGTTGGCGATCCCGGTGTATACTGTCGTTTGGACCCTCACTTTGACTGAAGGTCCTGTAAAATTAGGCGAGGTAAGTGATCACTCGGCGCATCGCTGAGTGGATCGGCGGTTGCGAATAACGTTGCTGAATGGACGCGAACGTGATGGGTATTAACAACCAAAGGTTTTAAAAGTTACGAACTCTTCACTTTTCCTCGATATCAAACTTCACAAATTTGCTCCTAGTAAGTATTTTCAATAACTTTTGCATTTCAAGTATTTCGGTCATTGATTTGTGCTTGGAGTTGGATTACATTGCCGCCTAGCACTTGAAATATCATTTTAATCGGCAAATAAGGTTAGTCTTATGAACCCCAAACTTATTTTTTTTATATTTGTTCTCGTCTGCAAATAATCTGATTGTATTGTCGTGTGCTGAGCCTCTCTGATAAGATTTGATTGTTAAAATGCCTATTTTAATTTGAAATCCCGTATGCTTGTGTGTTAAAGTGATTTCAATTTTATGTGGTTGTGCTTGCCTGACGTCTAGCTTGACAGAACTGGGAGAAATCTGAGTATCCTAGGAGGACAGGTGCTATGCATCTTAACTTAATTTAACTTGTGCATATTTTGATTTTGTTTTCGGGGGTTATGGGGTCGAATTTGAGAAGTTGGGTTGAAAATAGGCACGTTGGGCCGTTTGGCGAGCTAGGTCGAGCTCACCGAACCACTCAACGGTTCGCCTAATGTCCCCATCTCGCATTTAATTTCATGCTAAATGTGTTGTTGGTTTATGTAACTTTCGGCGAGAAGCCTGAGGTCGCCAAAAGCACTCGGCGACTCACCAAAAGTATTTTTGATCGCCTTTTGTCTACACCCCTAAATCCTTGTTGCACTGTAATTTTCGACGGACACCCCTTGCTCACAGAAAGTAGTCGGCTATTCGCCGAAAGGGTCCCTTTAGTCACCGACTTGCTAAAATTTTTTTAGCCAATCCCTTCGGCGAGCCCGATCCAGCTCGCCAAAGAGATTTGGTGACTCACCGACCGGTTCGGCGAACCTATCTGCTACTGATTGTCTGCGCTTCTGAATGAATTATTTCTAACTTTTTCCCAATGTATTGCATACATGGCTAGACCTAAAGTAGTAGGTAGAAACATGCCACCCCGCAATAAGGCAAAAGGGATTAAAATCAACGAAGGTGCAGCTGTATCAAAATGAAAAGCTACAAAACTTTCCATAACTGGTGGGAAGGGAAAAGCAAAAGGCAAGGCACCAGCATCATCAGAAGTCAGCTCCGACAGCAAAGACATATATGACACTTACCTCACTGGTTCTGAGAGTGAGGGTGAACAACAGGAAAACCAAAGTGCAGCCTCTGGTGATGACGAGCTGATAATAGCACAAAAGGCTAAATTGTGATCTAAGAAGTTGAATGATCCATCTAGGATCAGGAATCCTTCGCCTTCCACTCGTACTCCCCAAGTTCCAGAGCAAGCAATGGTGCTTGCACCACTAATACAGGGTCGCCCTCCCAAGTCAATGAACAGGTTGAAGACGGAGGGATTAAGGAAAATTATTGAGAAGAAGCGTCTATCCATGAATGGAGTAATTGATAGATACCCCGAGATTATGAGTTGTCTGAAATCTCATAACTTCCAAATTTTCACAAAGCCCCGTGGCCCGTATATTCCAAGATGGGTCAGAGAGTTCTACAGCGCATACAATGCATTGATACCATGCGGGAAGAAGCCGACTGCTAAATTTAAGCCGGTTGACTATGTAGTTGTCAGGGGAAAGAAGGTGCAATGTGACGCTCCTGCTATAAATGTCGTAATGGGATGCACCGCGACGCTTGAGGACAACTGTCAGATTATGATCAACAAGACGTCACTGGAGGATATGAAAGAATGGTTGGCCCCGTTAATATCAAACGGAACTCCTAAGTGGCTTGAGGCTGGGGCAGTTATTAAGAAGAAGGACCTAAATATGACAGAAAGGTATTGGGCTGGCTTCATCAGCAGCACGGTCATGCCTTCACAGAATGAATATATCCTTCGCCACGCAAAAGCAGCCTGCTTAGGTTGCCTCATAAAGGGAACAAAGCTAATCCTGGGAAGGATCATAGCTTCTGAGATACTCATGCGTGCAAGGCAGTGCCATACCTCACTTCCTTCCCGATATTGATCACCGAGCTGTGCAGACGAGCTTAGGTACTTAGAGATGCCAAGAATGATGTGGAAGTGATTCCCACATCCTCTACCGATATCTGAAGGATCGAGGCAGAATATTTAAAGGACCAACCTGAACAGAAGAAGAAGGTAGCACCGGTGGATTCTTTCCCGATTGTAGACACAGACTTATCACCTATAGAGGCATTTTTGCCTACTCCGGCCCCTAGGCCTTCAGGTACTCCTTGTGTTGTATCTTCTGATGCCTTTAGTTGTTCTATAGTTGTACTGCCGCCTAGACCTGCTGCTGCTGCTGTCTCCCGAACTCCGATCACCCAGGCATCATTACTTCGAATGGGATAGCTTGCCTATTCCGCAGATCGTCGGGCAGCCAGGCTCGAGACCTCCATTCCTGATATGATTCAAGCTGCTTTGACTGATGTTGTGACACCATTGAGTGCCGACATTGATACCCTTGTGGCGAGGATAGCAGTGTGTGAGCATGGTCACAGAGCCACCGAGGAGGTGACGACTTTAAAAACTGCCACTATTGAGCTGAGAAAAGATGTCGACTACCTGAAGTCCACCAATATGTCCATGGTTTTTGGAATAGTGGAGATCCCAGATATGCTCGAGATGCCTCCAACTACCGCCGGACATGAGGATAGAATGGAGCAGACACGATCTTGAGTCAGAGGCAGAGACTGATGAGGAGATGCTTGAGGAGACTGAGGGAGCTGCAGATGAGGACCTGACGGAAACTGAAGCAGTCATGATAGATGCAGTTGTGCATGCTTCCCTGGCAAATATACTGTTTGCTGTCTCTAGTGGAGCTGGCTCTTCTGAGGTGACTCCGGGCACTGAAGCCCAAGTCCAGATTGATACCCTGGGAACTGATGCCCAGACAGATAGAGTGACTGACTAGACAGGATCCCCTCTTTACCTCCATTTTTGTCTTTCTTTATTTCATTTTCGGATATTTTTATTTGCATTTGAGGACAAATGGTTTTTATTTGCGGTGGGTGAGGCCCAAATTTTATGTGAATATTGATCTTCGTGTTTTGTTTATATGTTGGGTTTTTAGCTTAAACTGTGTTGACACTCCTTTTTGTGGAAGGTTTGAGCTTGTGGCTCCTTGTCTTTAATTGAAAATGATTTTTGATCCTTCCAATTTTTTTTGCAAACTCTTGTATGTATTGAATGTGGTTGTTCTCTTGCAAATTTGAGTATCGGTTTTGATCAATACCGATGACTCAAATAGTGCTCATAATCGAACAAACATGAATGTGCGGCTACGATGAGGCCAAATAAAGTTGCATAGTCAATATGTGAACTCTTTGCATCTCGTTGTGACTAGCCAAGTATCAAATTGATTCTCTTGTGTTGAACATTGCACACTAGCGAAAGTGTGGAGTCTTGTTTGACTTTGGTGTCGATGCCTTGTGTGATGAGCTTACTGTGAGCCATGCATGATAACACCTAGAATTTTCCCTGTTGGTCCGGTCGACTAAGTAAGTCTATCTCTTGATATGATCTTAGGCAACTTCGAAGAGTGTGAACCAATTTGACATATACCTCTTTTGTGGCCTACCTTGTGAGTGTGTGAACCTCTTTTGAACACCCCTTGAGCCTTACCTTTCTTTGGAAAAAAACTTGATGAAAACATGACCTCTCTTAATCCGCTACCTATAATCCTCTTGATTTGTGGTTGATCAAATAGCCAACTTAGGCCAAAATCCTAAGTTGGGGGTGTGGTGAAAAGAGAAGAAAAGTCAAGAAGTGCAAGAAAAGTCCCCTTTAACCCATGGTTTTGAAAAAATGGAACCCCTTCAAAAAAAAAAGTGGAATAAAATACAAAAGAAATGGGGGTTCCAAACAATCCATGGAAGTGAATAATAGGATGACTTATGAGCACTAAAGAAAATGATGAAAAAGGAGGAAAGGGAGTGTTGAAAGCACCATACTTCACAAGGATGAAAGTCACTGAGCTTAAATGACCATACCTTTGCACTCAGCCCCATTATAAGCCTTGAAAAGACCTTTTTTTTTTATCTTGAGTGAGTTGGAACAATTGTTGATTGGAAAATACGGGCAAACCTATGGGTGAAAGCATGCATTGTTTTCTTCTTTGTGAGAGTGAGCGTTGCATTTGATTCCAAAACTTTAACTAATTAAACCATTGAGTGTGAATGTGGAATCATTCTTTGTGTGAGGGCATTCGAATACCTTTGTTGAGCTCGAACTTGCATTTGAAGCAAGTATAGTGAGCTTGAGTATCTTTGATAATGGTGTGTCACAACTTTAATCTTTGAGTATACAATTCATCCGTGCATGAGTAAGTTAAGTCTTGTTGTGTACATTCATGATTGAGTCTTGTGTAGCACTGTTTGAGACATCCTTTTTGAATTGTTGAACTTGAGTTTTACTTTAGGACAAGCAAAAGTTTAAGTTGGGGGTGTTGATGAGTCCACAAATTGGACTCATTTAGGGTTATATTTTGATAGAATTAGTGTCCTCAAATGCATATTTTGTCTCAATATCTGATGTAAACCCTTAAGTTTCAGGTATTTGGAGTTTGAGGCAAATCATGGACACTACTTGGCAAAAAGGAACAAGGCAGCTAAAAAGAACGAAGAAATGAAGGCCTGATGATCGCAGAGCCCAAGTGGCGAGTTGCCGATCATCCTGGAGATCGCCTTTTGTCCCAGTGTGCTGAGCCCTGAAGGGAAAGATCAAGTTGGCGATGAAAAGGAGCAGTCGGCATGTCGCTGAACAGTTCCGCGAAGCAGTACTTTATTGCCCAATGATTCAAAACGCGAAGATGCTGAAGGCAAGGGCTGAAAGGCGATGAAAAAGACCAAAGGGTGGATCGCCGAGTGCATCGGCGATCCCGACTAACTACGCCGAGTGATCCTTCGCAGCACATTTTTTGACAACTATAAATACTAGTTTAAATTTTTATTTTAGTATGCAATTTCAGATACAACATTTTATTCTTCTAAGTTTTCAAGTAGAGAATATTATGCTTAACTTTCGAAGATTTGAAGACTTCCAACTCCAAGAAATTGGAAGTGGGTGCTGAAGATTCTTCATCTTAGACTCGTTTAAAGTGAATATAAATCATACCCAGTTGATGTTACTTTGATTTGGTATCATTTCCTTCTTTTTTTCTATGTCTAGCTAAAAACCCCAATTTTTGGGGTGTGATTTTGTGAATATGGATTAAATTTACTGTTAGGTGTTGCTTATTGTTGGTATATTTGCTGTTTAAATGTGATTTCATTCAGTAGCTGTGTTTGAACTTAATGAGATTGTAGTTGCAAATACGATTTCATCTTAGTGTTTTTGGCTTGCTCGAGAGAGAGGTTTTAAAACTAAGACTACTAAATCGATAGCCGGTGATTATTGGGTCGTCGTGGGTTTAGCTCGAGAGAGTGAATCCTAGGCCCTCTCCCACACTTTCAGATCGAGAGAGTGAATGGACTAAGGCGGAGGTTGTGCTTAAAAACGGCAACTCGGTGTTCGAGAGAAACCGAGTTGATTTGGGGTAAGTTGCTCGAGAGAGAATTTACCCCCACTAAAGTCTAGCCTAGTTACAAATATTCAGCGATGTACTATCAATAGCACTTACCCGATAGTGTCTTTTATCCCATATTCCTATCACAACCCAAGAATCCCGTCTGCATATCTAGCTTCCTTATATTTTTGTCGTTTTTGTTGATTAGTTAATACAAACCCCCCATTGATAATTGACGCTTGCGTCACCTCTTAGATTTATTATGTTTGTATTCGATAATGTTTATAGTTATGATTGATTATAACTTAATTTTACTTTTCTATTAATTCTCAAAACCACTGTCGGAACGATCCCAACCCTTGATTGGGTTATATCACTACACGCGATCGTTTGGCACTTAAACCGAAATAGTATCAGTTGATTATGTCGAACATCAATGCCTAACCCCTTCTCTTTAGATTAGTTGAACCCTTACCTAGAATCTCATGTTTAGTAGACCTTAAAATGGAGTTAACTTTAGACAATAACTTTAATCAATTTAGATGCCCTAATTCACCATAATTAAATAGGCGGCGACTTCTTAAGTTAGTTAATAATTTAGAAATCACCAAAATGTTGTACACTAATTTGACTCGGTTAAAATGGGGTATAACAGTTACCATTAAGAATAAGTATCCTATTCTAAGTATAGATGATTTTTTTGATCAACTCCAAGGAGTGAGTTACATCTCAAAGATTGACCTTCGGTCAGGCTATCACCAATTGAGAGTGAAGGAGAATGACATTCTGAAGAACGAATTTCGAACTCAGTATGGTCATTATGAGTTTTTATTAATGTCATTTGGTTTGACCAATGCCTAAAAAATGTTCATGGATTTGATAAATAGGTTCTTCAAGCAATATCTTGATATGTTTGTGATTGCATTTATCGATGATATTTTTCTTTACTAATGGAGTAAGGATGAGCATGTGAGACAATTGAGAATTCTGTTTCAAATTCTCAAAGATAGGGAATTGTATGCTAAGTTAAGCTAATGTGAGTATTGATTGAGGTATGTTGCTTTCCATGGTCATATTGTCTTTGGTTAAGGAATTCAAGTCGATCCTAAAAAACTGAAGTGTTTAAGAATTAATCTATATCATTGTCCTCTTTGGATATACAGAGTTTCTTTTGTTTGGCCGGTTACTATATAGAAGACTTGTGGAAGGATTTTCCTCTATTGTTTCACCTTTGACAATGTTGACTAAAAAGAAGGTAAAATTCTTGTGGTCGGAAACTTATGAGAAGAGTTTCAAAGAGTTGAAGGATAGACTCACTTCAGCCCCTATTTTGACATTACCGAAAGGATCGGATGGTTTTGTGTTTATTGTGATACTTCACGAATTGGTCTCGATTGTGTTTTGATGCAACATGGGAAAGAAACTATCTATGCTTCAGGGCAATTGAAAGTGCATGAAAAGAATTATCTGACTCATGATTTAGAGTTAGTGGCGTTGGTGTTTGCTCTAAAGACTTGGAGGCATTACTTGTACGGTGTTCATGTAGATGTGTTTACTGATCACAAGAGTTTGAAATATGTATTCAATCAAAAGGATTTGAATCTTCACCAAAGGAGGTGGATTGAGTTGTTGAATGATTACGAGATGAGAGTCCTATATCACCCCGAAAAGGCAAATATGGTGGTGGATGCTCTTAGTCGGTTGTCTATGGGAAGTATTGCTCATGTTGGGGATGATGAGAAGGAATTAGTCTGTGACGTTCATAAATTGGACCGATTGTGTATTTGCTTGGTTGATTCTAATGAAGGTAGTGTAGTTTTCCATAATGGTTCGGAATCATCTTTTGTATCATATGTGAAGGCTAAGCAAGATAATGATATGATATTAGTTGACTTGAAGAAGTTGATTTCCAAAAAAGCCATTAGATTTCTCCCAAAAGGGAGATGGTGTTCTTCGATACCAAGGTCGGTTATGTGCCCGGAATGTTGATGAGTTGAGAAATCAGATTCTGATATAAGCTCACCATTCTCGGTATTCTATTCACTCGAGAGCCACCAAGATGTACCGTGATTTGTGGATAATATTGCAAATTTTTTGGCTAAGTGTTCGAATTGTCAACAAGTGAATGTTGGGCATCAGAAACCAGGTGTCTTGGCTAAAAATATTAGTATCCCTACATGGAAGTGGGAATATTTGAGCATGGACTTCATTATGGGTTTACCCCGCACTCATTGAAACTTTGATTCAATTTGGGTTATTGTGGACCAAATGATGAAATTTGCTCACTTCCTTCCCGTTAAGACTTAAGACTTCATTCTCATCAGAAGTCTATTCCAAGCTTAACATTTAGGAAATAGTAAAGTTGCATGACATTCCTTTGTCCATTATCTCCAATCTAGGTACTCAGTTTACATCTCAGTTTTGGAAGTCATTTCAGAAAGATCTTGTTACTCAAGCTAAACATAGCACGACTCTTTATCCTCAGATCGATGGTCAAGCCGAGCGTACCCTTTCGGACTTTGTAAGACATGTTATGAGTGTTTGTGATTGATTTCAAGGGAAATTGGGATGATCATTTGCCTTTAATCAAATTCGCTTATAATAATAGCTATCATTTTAGCATTGGGATGACACTGTTTGAGGCTCTTTATGTAGGAGGTATAGGTCTCCTATATGTTGGTTGAAGTTGGTAAGGTTGTTTTGATAGGGCCCTAGTTGGTGCATGAGGCTATGAAAAAGGTTTGACTGATTCACGAATGGTTGAAAATAGTTTAAAGTCCACAAAACTCTTATTTTGATGTTAGAAGAAGAGAACTAGAATTTGATGTTGATGATTGGGTCTACTTGAAGATTTCACCCATGAAGGGTAAATAAAGGGAAGCTTAGTCCCCGATATGTGGGCCCATATCAAATTTTGCGGTATATTGGCAAGGTTGCCTATGAACTTGAGTTGACTAATGATTTAGCATCGGTACATCCGGTATTCCATGTCTCGTTGTTGAAGAAGTGTGTTGGAGATCTGACATCCATTGTTTCTTTAGAAGGTTTGGGAATTAAAGAAAATGTTTCCTATGAAGATGTTCCGGTTGAGATTCTAGACCGGAAAATTTGGAAGTTGAGAAACAAAGAGGTTTCTTCTGTGAAGGTTCTTTGGAGGAATCATTTAATTGAGGGTGCTACTTAGGAGGTCAAAGCTAATATGATTTCCCGGCATTCCCATCTCTTTTTGTCCCTCCTCTCTTATTCTAGCTTGAGGTATTAACTCCTCATGGTTCATTCTATTTGATTCATACATTTTAGTCATTTATCATGTTTCCATATGCATGCATGTTCATGAAAACTTTATTTTGATGTTATGATTAAGCTTGGAGTGATTCTCCATGTTTTGGTACATTTTGATGAAATTTTCATTCATGTTAGGTTGTTGGTTTCTCTCCTACTCTATTCATGTTAGCTCAAGTTCCATTCGAGGATGAATGTCCCCAAGGGGAAAATATTGTAACCCCTCGGAAGTTGGAAAGTCAAATTAAGGAGACAGTTGCAAAACTTTTGTTGAAACAATGGTCTATGAGACAAACCTACAAACCATAGGAAGTCCTACGGGTCGTAAGAATGGAACCATAGAACCAAAAGTTGAGTTTGGAAAATTAAGTACCTTAAGTATGACCCATGACTTGACAGAACGAGTCATAGAAAGTTTTATGAGTACCGTGGGAAGATTCGGAGTATTTGACTTGAGACCTTAGTTCTACGGAAGGAAACAACGGATCGTATGGTATTTATGGGTCTTAAGAAACACCTGTAGAAGTGGTCCAGACTTGGTAAATTTTTTTGTTAAAAGTTGAGTTCTACGGATGGGGACTACGGACTGAAGGAAATTTGATAGTCCGTAGAAGTATGTTGTAGGATTTACCCAATATTTTATGCCAGT
>JAJOOS010008725.1:0-13429 GCA_029582725.1 Solanum chiquidenum
AATTCGAAATGGTTCAATAAATATTATAGTTCATAGATGTTGATAATTATAATAAAACTTAAATCAAAATCAAATTAATACTAATGCAAAAAGAAAATCAATTCAACACTAAGAATGACAATAATATTAAATATTTGTTCTTTAGTTTTACATTGATTTAGACAATTAAAATACATAATCTAATTTTAATTTTTCTTAAATATTTAGCAATATAACTAATACTTATTAAACTTATTTTAGCATGATTTAGACTTTTAAATTAGGAAAAATTACGTGATTAAGCAAACTTATATTACTTAATTACTCATCATAGTTATAGTTTGCTATAATTATCACTCACGACTAACATTATACATTAATTACACGGGCTGACTTCGAGTTTGTATAATTAATCACGTTTGTATATGTATAATTCACCAAAATATACAAATACATATGTATAATATACAATTATCTAACCTATATACATATACAATTCACCTCTCTCCCACTCTCTGCCCTCTCTCCTCCCCTCTCACAATCTCACTTGCCTCTCTCCTCCCTCTCCCAATCTCGCTTTCCATATAAACAAATGCATATGTATAATATACAATTATCTAACCTATATACATATACAATTCACCTCTCTCCACTCTCTCCTCCCTCTCCCAATCTCGCTTGCCATATATACAAATGCATATGTATAATATACAATTATCTAACCTATATACACATACAATTCACCTTTCTCCCACTCTTTGCCCCCTCTCTCTCGCCTCTCTCCTCCATATAACATATAGCTACGAATTGTTATTATCAAAATATAGCTATGGAGAGTAATTGAACTATTTTTGAATATCTATATGTGAAAATTCCCCTTTAAATTATAATCATTTTCATTATGACTTTACAATATTTATTTTAAATGAATTTCATTATTATTTTTTATTGAATATTTTTGTGTCATCTCACTCATCTTATATTTTATGTTATTTTCTTAAAAAATACCTTAGATCATTGTATTTTAATTGAACTAAAGAAATATTTGAAACACAAATTAATTATATGTTTGTATGCAAATTTTACCAAAAATCTGAAAAAATCCAAAATTTATTAGTTTGATTTGATTTATAAATTTAATACAATGATTTGATTTGGTATTTGAAAAATCCGAACCAACCCAAAGTTGAAAAATTCAAATTTTATTAGTTTGGTTTATAAATTTATATTTTTTACACAAATGATTTAATTTGATATTTGAAAAATCTGAATCAATCCGATTATGTACACCTCTAGATGTGATACAATAAATGAGATTGTTTCTACCTATATTAACAAAGATGTGGTACTAGATAAAATTATTTCTCCAATAACTAAAAATATTTTACTATAAATATCAAACACCAAATAAAAAAAAAAGGTTCCAATAAGTATTTATAGAGTCGTGACATGCTAGATGAATCTAAGTTAAAAAAAGATATGATTGAATTAAGGGAAAAGCTATAGATATCTTTTGAGCTATAATTGAAGTTTAGTGACACTTTATTTTTATAGAGGTACTATTATCTCCTAATTTTTGTTTTAGCACAGAATGAACATTATACACACATTAGGACGTGTACTTTCCATTCCATAATCTTTTAAACTTAAATCAGTTTTTTCTTTTATTCCAATTCCAATATATAATACATTCAACCAAACCCAAATGTTAAGATGAGAAATAGGTTTAGAAGATACAAAACAAATATTTATAAATCAAAAAAGACCAAAAGTACCAATACACTATTTGAAAAAGTTGAAAAATACTCTCATTCACCTATTGAAAATATCCTCAATGTAATAATAAAATAAAAAAATACCCCTCAAATAGTCAAGGAAGTATTTTTTCTGACCATTTTCCATTTATAAATTCTGGGTTTGAATCATAATAGTTCAATAGATATTCTAGATCATAAGTTTTTGTTGAGAATAAAAACTGGAGAACTATTTTTAGTTATTGTTTCAAATTGTTTACTAAGACATGATAAATGATATTGTTGCTGAAATTTGAACACGATTAGGCCATTACAATTTGAGCTTTTGATTTTTATTTGGAGTCTGACTAATTCAAATTCGATATAACACAAGAATAAATGGCCATATAAGTTAAAAGCTTAGAAATAGCAAAAAAGAGCCAATCAACTAAAAATGTTATAGTTCAAAGAACAAATGTATCAAGACGAAGTAACCCAGAAAACAAAATCTGGGCATAAATAAACCTTCGAATTGAAATAAATATATGCCTCCAGAACAAAGCTACAAGAAATCGATCTCAGATCTCTGCCCTTGTAGCTGAAAGAAGAGGCATTTTTAATAACAAATAAAAAATAAATAATTTATAAAACTCATAAACTCTATATGAACTAAGATTAACAATCGATTTCAATGGTGGAAGCTGCTACTCTTTTTCGATTAAACAAAATACAGAGGCCATTATTTATAAGGAGTGGGGCTAGGGTTTCCTTATGAATCACCTTTGATGAAAAAGGCCTTGTTGTTGCTTATAATAGCAAAATACTACCTCAAGTTTCTATTATGTTAGAAAGGCCCATCACTTTGTAATTATGTGCGTTTGGCATAGAAGAAAACATTTCTCATTCCATTGGTCGGATAAAATTTTTGACAAATATTTTCTCAAAAATAAGTAAATATTTATCATATACGAGATAATAAATAAGAAATCAACTTGTTTTAAAAAAAATATATTTTTGTGGGAGATATTCTCTCTCTCATTAGTTTTTAGAAATTATTGCAATCTTCTTTTTTTCTTCTCTAAAAATTCAAACTCAATTACGGAGTAAAGCCTTAAATTTGTTTCAATTAAGGTTTTGAAACAAATAACTCATAACAACAAAACAACAACTATAATGAAACAATATGATAATTGTGGTAGACGAAATAACAAATACTAGAAAATTGAAGGTTAAGAAACTACAATACTAAGATAAATGGACAAATAACAAGACAATGCACTTGCAACCTACAAACCTTCTATATCCTAATCGGTGCATGATACCATTATTACTAGAGAGTTGCATTATTTTGAAAATCACTTTTCGTTCCAATTTTATGTATATGTAATTAAAAGTTCCATCTACAATTGACACCCGTACACTACGATAAGTAGGTTATGTATACCTACTATATGTTGATTTTCCCCCCCTCTATTTATTTCTTTATATGGACTTTCACAGCTGAGCATAATTTGATAATAATGTCATCCTCTTAGGGCTATTATTAAAGATTGCAAATATTATTTACAAAATGAACAAAGTCACTATCATATATACATATGGAGGGAGGCAAATCAATGTGTAGATTTTTTGACGAACAAAAGTTACAAACATGAAGAAGTTCACTCAAGGATGGCGGAGGGAGGCAAATCAATATGCAGATTTTCTAACGAACAAAGGTCACAAACATGAAGAAGATCACTCAAAGATGAGGGAGGGGAGGCAAATCAATATGCAGATTTTCTGACGAACAAAGGTCACAAACATGAAGAAAATCACTTAAGGATGAGGGAAAGGGACAAATCATTGTGCAGATTTTCTGACGATCGAAGGTCACAAACATGAAGAAGATCACTCACAGATGACGGAGGGCGGCAAATCATTGTGCAGATTTTCTGACAAATGAAGGTCACAAACATGAAGAAGAGGTGCTCAAGGATATGGAGTTTACCCAACTCACAAACTTTAAGCCATATAGCTTATGAAAGATATTAAGAAATGTATTTAGTTTTCCATTGTACCCAAAAAAAAAGGAAAAAAGGAGGAGATGTGGAGGTTGTGTTTTGGTTAATAGGAAGAGAGACATGAATATTGCAAAATGATTTATGAGAAATACTATCCTTCCCAGTTTCCATTTACTTTACTACTACAACAACAACAACAACTACAACATGTCCAATGAAATCTCACAAAGTGGAATCTGGGAAGGATAGAGTGTGCACAAACCTTACCACTACCTCGTGGAGGTAGAGAGGCTGTTTCCGTCTACTTTGGGACTGAGAAAAGTACTACTACTAAATGAATACGAAGATGTGACTAATATCGAAGGATAAATGAAGCATTTTCTCCTCGTTCCTGAGGAGAAGTGACCACAGAAATGCTCTTGTTCTTTAGAAAGGGAACATAAAATAGAAAAATAAACAAATATCATCGGTATCAACAAGCGTTCATCGCTACTTACAACCATGAAAATGCCAAAACAAATTTACAGGGGCTCCACTTACACATACTCCATTTGTAAATGGAGATTTAGACCTATTCAGTTGCTTAAGAAACAAACACCAGATGTACAAGACTCAGAGACTAATAAGGCCTCTCTATTGAAGTAAAAATATTGAACTTCACATGCCCTGCTAGCTTCACTATCTACTTTTAACTTGAACAAATACATCAGACGATGTAAATGACCACTCCGATTGTTCAAATGAACTATGTTTACCTGATTAACAAACGCCTTTTCTTTATGTCTTATGGTTTTTTCTGTCATTCAACTACACCAGTCTTCTCCCAAGTTTCACTCAAGCGGTCACAATTTCGATACCCTTGTACATTTCTAGATTATACTGTATGCTAGTCACACTTATTTATCTGAAAGTATAAGAATATGGTATGACAAGTTTATCACCTAAATTTGACGACAACACAAGATATGTCATCTTTGCTGTCTCTCTTCAACGCTTCAGCTGTTAATTGCTTGGCTGCTTTCTGGGGATCTTTAAAGCCTCTAGCTACATCAACCGCCTCTTGATTAGACATCACCTGAATTAATATAAAGTCAAAAAGATGAACTCTTGATGACAGTTCATGCATCAGAAAACTGAGGAAAAGACGCACACCTTCCAGAGACCGTCGCTTGCAAGGATAAGAACTTCACAATTGACATCAATATGCATATCAAGAATGTCGGGATCTGATCGTAAATGTGATTTGAGACTCTTATCTCCAAAAGCACGAGAAACAGCTAGCTGCCCATTCACCCTTGCAACATCACCTGATAAAAATGCAGAAAAGTCATCAATAAAAAATACATCAAGTTTGTTTCCTGAAGAACATAAACCAATTTTGGTAATACTTCCAGATACATAGAGTTTCACTGTTAGGCCCTTTGAACCTCCATTACACCAAAAAATAACCTCCACCACTACTACTACTTAACTAAAAAGCACATACAGTGAATGGATGCAGATGCATGTGAAGCTACTATGGCCAGCAGTGTAAGCAAATAGTTCAGAAACATAGGAAAACAAACACGAATATACTAATGGCAAGCAGCAAAGCAAATACGTCACAAGCATAGTGCAAAATTATTAGCGATAAGTTTCTCCCAGTGCTAAATGGTGCATTTGAAGTGAGTTAACTTTGAGGAGTGTAACAGAACATGTTTCTGCACTAAAGATCTATGTTGCTCAGACTCTTCAAAATGTTGCCACACTGTCAGATTCTCCCAAATGCACTGCTTTCGGAGGATTCATCATGCACCCAGTGGCATTTTTGAAGAGTTTGAGCAACATAGCTAAAGAGTACAGAGAGTCAATTTTAGCTACTTGCAAGAAAAATGAAAGGATATGCAAGTGTAATAAATACAGATGGGCTCAAGCAACAAGATTTCATTCCAACGAGCAGAAGTAGAGTTACAAGCTTATAAACCTACTGGTTGATTGAGTGAAAGTCCCCTCTGTTTACACTAAATATAACAGTAGCCCACAATTCTCGACCTGACAAGAAAAGAGAAAGGAGAACAGAAAAAATGGAGACAATTAAGAGAAGAAATAGGGGTATCTACACCTACTGAGCTACCTGTATCCTCGTACTTGCAATTGATTAGAAGTCCATTGACAACAATCAACAGTACCGGTAAAAATTTAACTATAAGGAACTTAGAGACAGATTACAGTATTAATGATTAAGTCAGGGAGTTGATGAGAGCTGTTCACCTATTGTTAGGGATATTCCAGGATTTTTTTAAGACAATAAACACAAAGTTTTCCAAAATCTCAGCTAAACGCTCAGATGTATAAGGAAAGTCATTAGAAAGGGTTTTCCAAATCCTTAAGACTTTCTAGCTAAGATAGGAAGCCTATAGTAATAGAGCTATCAAACCAAGTAAATGTTCATCTGCATGCTCTCAAACCAAAAGAGCTTGCATCAATTATTCAACAAATGATGAGCGGATTTCACTGATCTCATGAAGATTTGTCAAATAGTTGAAGGGACTACAACTATACAGATAAAGACAGATCCACCGCTACCTATGTGGGACAACCTACACGGTCATACCGCTTAAACTAATCTTGCATCCTGTTGAGAGTCAAAAGAAAAGAAGAGAACTCTTTTTGGAGTTGGTCGCGTTACAATCTATAAGAAGAGCTCCTTATATAGAAGTCTTATGTTACATACAAAAGGGTAAGCAATTATTTGTACTCCTGACAAGGTAAGTAAATATGTATTCAACGCTTTTGTTTATAGAAGTGTGTCAAACTTTCTCTAATGCCACAATAAGGAAATTTTCTCTCGTAAGAGAGAGTTGAGAGAAAATGGCAATAAATATACCAAGCATTTCCCTAATTTAAGTAATAGATAGGATAGGGAAAAATCAACCACAAGCAGCTATAGATTGGAAGCATAGGCAATCTAAGTTGCGCAGACTCTTTACGGTGCCGCATCCTTGTCGACGCAACATGGGTGTGGGATCCTTACCCGATATGGGCAATCAATTTTCGGTACTTCGACCAAAATTGATAGAGAAACTTGAGACACATACAATGATTTCTGAAGTCAAATAAAAGCTAGGGTGAACATATAATTTAAGCATATGTTTTTTTATTGTTAAAAGATATTTGTATTAAAACCTCGGTAAAAAAAGGTGCAATAAAGATATTTATTAGAGTTTTCAAATGAACGCTTAAGGCCCTGAAGCGAGGCGCAAAACATGTTGAGCGCTTCGGCTCGCTTAATGTGCACTTTACGTTGTCATCAAGGCTCTAAGACATACTTTTCCTAGTCAATGTCTCAATGAACATTTCTTGAGAAGGCAACATTTCACAATTAATATTTTACTTTAGTGTTATTTGTTTTTCAATTTCTTTGTCCATATATTTTGGACTAAACATATATGTTTGAACTTTTTCTCCAATTGCGATAGTTTTCATTTAAGCCCACGCTTTATTTGCGTGTAAAGCCCTAATGGACCTTAGAGCTTATTTGCACTTTTGATAACACCGATATTATTGGGTCAACATCACAGTTGAATGAGCAATGAGCTCAAGAAGTCTATTATGGCCTCAATATCAATTTGCAATAGCCATGTTATACAAGTAAATCAGTAAGTCAATGCATTTGTACTTAATAGTTATTACATATTCAAACTTCCTCTCAAAGATTCATGCATTCCTTTTTTTCCAAATAGTCCATCATAATTTAGACATATTTTTAAAACTCTATTTTTAGATATTTGAATTATTTTTAGCCAAATCCCTGCACTTATATCCATACTTGGATCCATATTCCTGAATCTTAAAATTTAGATCATGAAGGATCCAATCTCTATCTGCATCCATATCAGACACCCGTACCCGAGTTCAATCAACTTATTGGGGAATTAAGTAGCTTGTGGTAAGCTATCACCACTCCATTTGTTTTTTTATTGGTGCTATCTCCACTTCTTATTTAGTCGACTCACTAAAAAAAAATTCCATTCTCAGTCCAAGTAATTCTTGCTTATATATAGTCTTCCATGTACGAAATCTCAGAGTAAATAACATTTTGGTTCAGAAAAAAACTCTCATAAACATTATTTAGTAAGTAATGATTATCAGAGCATATTTATAATTGAGTAACCTATTCAAACTTCTATTCGCAATCTCCGCATTGATCAAATGAAGTTACCAGTTTCTTTCCCTTTTTTCTTAGGGATAAAGAAATGATAGCACAAAATGTACAAAAACTACTACCATATATGAAAACATAACTTTCTAGCATAGAACTACAGGCAAATAACAAATCCGGTAAATTACTGAAGTAGGAACATAACGAAATATTTGGAGTGTAAATTCAATGATACAGTGCATAAGGCGAGTGTGGAAGTGAGGCGAGCATGAAAGTGAGGCCTGATACACATGCTATCCCCAAGAGAGATAGTTTTAAGTATCTTGGGTTAATAATCTAGGAAAGTGGGGACACCAACGATGATATCACACATCGTATTGGTGCGGCGTGGATGAAGTGGAGGATTGCTTGCGGAGTCTTGTGTGATAAGAAAGTACCACATAAACTTAATGGTAAGTTCTACATAGTAATGGTTAGACCGACGTGGGGTAGGGTGGTGTATTGGCCAGTCAAGGACTCTCGTGTTCAAAAGATACAAGTTGCGGAAATGAGGATGTTGAGATAGATGTGTAGGCATACTAGGAGAGATAATATAAGGAATGAGAATATCCGGGGAAAGGTGGGAGTGGCCTCTTGTCCACAACATGAGGGCAACAAGACTGAGATGGTTTGGACATGTGAATAGGAGATGCATAAATGCCTAGTGAAGAGGTGCGAGAGGTTGGACATAATGGGTACGAGGAGAGGTAAAGGTAGGCTGAGAAAGCATTGGCCAAAGGTAATTAGATAGGACATGCTGCAACTCCAGATTACTGAGGACATAACCATAGATAGAAGGGTATGGAGGTCGTGTATTAGGGTAAAAGGTTAGTACGTAAGGAGTGTTGTCTTGCCTTTCAAGGGGATCAGTCGTATTTTTATAATGTCTTGCTTTAGATTCCTCTATCACTTGTTGTTGATTGTGTTTAGGTTATCGCATCATTTTGTGGTTATTATTGTTCCCTTATTAGTCGTTTCCCTTTTTCATGCCTATTTTGATTTGGTGTATTCGAGTTGAGGGTCTTCCGAAAATGGCCTCTTTACCTCCACGAGGTAGGGTATGCTCTGCGTATACTTGACCTTCCCCAAACCCCACTTGTGGGATCTCACTAGCTATGTTGTTGTTGTTGTTGTTGTCGTCGTAATCCATAATAGTGTTGCTTTCCTTACTTTCTCCTCATCATTCAGAGGTCTATTCTCAAGTATAATATGGACTATTTGACCTCAAGCTTTAAATAGCGTCTCTCCCATACACTCTAAACCAGTCCTATATTTGGTGGATGATTAATTCTAAGAATTTCAAAAGACAAATAGGAATATTTCCTTTTGAGACAACAAATTGTGATCATATATTTCATACAAATTTTAGCATAAACTGACCTCTTCCTCAGAAAGAGAAAGAGACCGAGAGAGGAAATCAAGGTAAGTTAAGAGAAGAAACAAGCAGACATCTTGATTCCAAGGGTGTGACCTAGTGGTCAATGAAGAGGGTAGAGCACCATGAGGTCTCAGGTTCTAATCTCAGTAGGGACAAAACACTAGGTGATTCCTTTCTATTTGTTTTAGCCTTGGTGGACAGAGTTACCTGGTACCTATTGTTGGTAGGAGGTGGCAGGCATCTTGTGGAATTAATCGAGGTGCATGCAAGCTGGTCCGGACACCACAGTTATCAAAAAAAAAAATGGACATCCAATGAACAAGGTAACATGTCTGCTCATCACCTTTGTACTAAACCTTCGGGGACTAAAACTTACATTTTCCCAAGGCTCACCAAAGGAATCGAAAATGGAAAAAGGTTCTTATATTATTGTGTCATGTGGCATTCAGATATAAAAACTGCAAGTGGTTCAACAAGCACAAAAAGATAATGGAGGTTCAGACTATGGTACATGAGTGCATTCAAAAGCATATTTTGCATGATGTAAATAAATACAGCAGCTTTATTGGATGGTTCAAGTCTCCTCACTCCTGGAAACACAAATATAAGACAGAAAAAACAATAAACCGTGCCTGCCATAAAAAATAAACCAATGAGTATTACAAGTTAATTATTGGGAATGTCAATTGCACCAAAGATTATCTACAGAAATTTGTCAATCACTGACTACATTGCTCAGATTTCAGGAAAGCACCTGGCATATTTGAGACAAAACCTCCTCGGTCCTCAATGCTGCTTCGTTCTGTATTTGGTTCATGATCTATTGTCATCTGAATAGCTTGACCACCCCGAGAAATAACAGCTCGTGAATCTCCCACATTAGCTACCCACAATCTTTGGCCATTTACCAGTACAGCAGTGACAGCAGTGGACCCACCTCGGCCCAAATTAGAACTATTTGAAAGTATTTTCTGGTCAGTTTTTTCATAGGCTTTTGTGATTGCCCGTCGTGTATCTACCCAAAACTCCTCCTAGTAAAATCAAACCGGGAGATGAGATGCCAACTACTCAAAGTTTTCCACTACATTATATATTTCAAACAGCAATTGGAAATCCAGGATGCATAGAAAACTTACCTCCTCTATGATATTGGCAAACAGATGTTTCTGCAGATAAGAAGGAACCTCATCCCCCATATGACCATCATAAATAGCAAACAAGCCAAGCTCGTGTTCTTCAATACGTACAAATTTTGCGACATGGTAATCTTCCATCGCATGATCAGCTTTCCCCTTCACTAGGCTAAAACCATACTTAATATTACCCTCGTGGCTTCTTCCTTTAGAGCTAGAAGAAGACTCTCCAACTACGCACTGAGTATTAAAGTAAAAGAAAAATTGAAAGAAGTAAATCCACTAAGGTGTTAGAAATAATGAAGATTGAATAAGAAGAGCAAGAATATAACCTAGAAAAGACGAGACATGAAATAATCAACTTCTAAGTGGAGCATATTCAACCCATTTTTATTAATTTGGTCCCAATTAACCAAGGATCCATCAGCCATTCACACATCATTTTGATGCAACTAACAGCATATAGTTCAATTTTCCATCAGAAGTTCCATGAAATGCAAGTTAAGACAAAACCTTAGGCTATCTTCTTCTTCTTCTTTTTTCTCTTAACAAGAAACATATGCAAAACTTTAGTCATTGCACTTAGAAATCTAGTAACTAGATATCCTAAAGTAAATATAACGACGGCCAACTTTACCTTAGTAGTCAATTACAATTGTAGCATTCATAGAGGAAAGGAAAAAGTACTCTAAATCATTTGCAACATCTACTGAGTGTTGCTTATGAGTTATGCAGAATCTCAATCACACTCAAAGCACACTTCTTTTGTTATCATTACTATACATGAACTCATAACACCACCATAAAAATCATCAAATAAACATGAACAATCAAAATTAAACAAAAGCACATTTTTACCTGTCCACCAAAACAGCCCAATTTCACCATCCTAAATAATCTGCCACAAAGTAAAAACACATCAACCAATTATTCAACACTCTGATCAAAACCCATTCAATAAACAACCATAAACTCATGAAAATCACACCATAAAACTCTACAACTCAATCATTCATCACAACCCATAAACCAAAAAAAGGGTAAAAACATATACTTTAGGGGTATTCAAGAACTCAATCAAACTTACCAATTTTAAACTCAAACAAATGATGGGTTAATTAGGTGCTTGCATAACCAAGAACTCCCCTTTTCTTCTTCTTTTTTTCTTATGTGCTTTTGCCGAACCAACAATGACGGTGAACAGCAAGGAAGCTAAGCTTAACACTCAAAAACCCATTTGGCTTTACACTCAAAAGATAGAGAAAAAAAAAACTCTTTTTTTTTCTCCTCTTTTTACGTTACGAAATTTTGTTAACCTTTTGTGAATCTTGTTCTTTTCTTCTCAACCGTCTTCAGGACAAAATTCAAAGAGAGGATTTTTTGGCTGTTTACAGAGAAAGTATGGAGGGGCAAAATTGGAATATTAAAAAATAAAATGTTGACTTCTCTGTTTGAACATTTCAATGTTTATTTTATGTTATTTTATTTTTGCTAAAGCGTTACGGTTTCATATACGACCAAATATTGAAGATGTGTCGTTTCATCTCTCTCGAAATTAAGTGTATTTTTTTTAGCAAAATTAAATTATTTTAAAATAATTACTTTTGATTCAGATTTTTTTATTTTTTAAAATTTTGTGTCAAGTTAAAAATGAAAAATAAATTAAAATAGATTATTTTAGGGAATTCAACATAATAATGACTAATTGTTTCCAACTATATCCTATATACTCCCTTTATTTCATAATAAGTAAATTTTTAAGGTTTTTTTCTTTGTTCAAAATTTAAGATGGATGTTTGAATTTTTTGCTATATTTGCTCTTTCATTTATTGAAATATTATATTTTTTAGGAGATAATTATATTACTTACAAAACTATATTTAAGATTCCACAAAAGACAATAGTGGAAAAATTATGTTCTTGAATGTTTTTCTTAATGTGTGTATTGCCTCACAAGTTCAAACAATGCACACATATAAGAAAGATATTTAAGGACATTCTTTAATCCATAATCTTTACGGAGTATTGTTTTTTGTGAAATTATAAATATAATTTTATAAGTAGTGTAATTTATCTTATACTCCGTAAATATTATGGATTTTTTTTTTTCAAGCATTCATCTTGAACTTTGAACAATTTAGTTATTCCCCCGTCCACTTTTAATTGTCATAATTTACTTTTTTTGAGTCAAACGATAAGAACTTTGACTAACATTTTACGATGTATTTTTTTTATCATATTGATATGCAAAAAATTATAATGTATAGTACTTTTCGTAGTTTTTGATTATCTAAATTATTATTTAGAAAAATTAAATTAATGTAATCTAATTTCACTTGAAAAATTAGTCAAATTGACTTTCAAAAAATGCAACATAACAATTAAAAATGAACAAAGAGAGTATTTTGAACAATGAAAAAGCCTAAAAAATCACTTAATATGAAATAGAAGGAGTATTTATTGTTTTTTCTTAATGAATGTGAAAAAAGTTAAAAAAAACCACTTATTTTAAAACGAAAAAAATACATATTTTCCTGTTCAAACTTGAATATGAGTCACTTTTTAATAGAGACCTTCAAAATGAAATTTCTCAACATTAAACTCGAATTAATTAATGAGAAAAGACATAAAAGCACAACTGAAGTTGTTTCGAATTTTTAAAAAGACACCTTAACTTTGAGGATGTCCTATCACCCCACAAAAGTATTGAATATTTTTGTAAAAGGACCATGTTGACCCATTTTCTCATTATGTTTGTGAACACGCACATGATGATCGTGAAGGTCCATTTATAATGCCAAAAACCAATTAAAAGCTGTCACATTTAAGTTATTTTCTTTATTAATTATTTATTCCATTCAAATTCATCATCTTCCCAACAAAAGAGTCATAGGTACTCTATGATGAACTGATGAAATCAACTCAATAAGGTAGGAATTCGTTTTAATTTTCAATCGAAAAAGCTAATTTAAAGTTCTCCGAATCGAAAAAGCTAATTTAAAGTTCTCCGAGGTTTTTTTTTT
>JAJOOS010008726.1:0-11649 GCA_029582725.1 Solanum chiquidenum
CTAACTCAACGAGAGATAATGAGAATGGGAGGGATGATCGTTCTGAAGTATTTGAGGCTCTTAGGAATTTAACCGCTGGGGATCCAATGTATTTGGGTAAAGTGAAACTTGAGCAACACCAGACTCAGCCACCACCACGATACTCTGAGGGGTCTTTGGTCAAAAAGCTGGAGGAGCTCGGCATTGGAAGACCTTCTACTTATGCAACCACAATAAAAGTGTTAAAGGACAGGAATTATGTCATTGCCAAAGGCAGAACACTGTATCCTGAATTTCGTGGGCGTATGGTATCGGCATTTCTCTCTCATTACTTTACTGAAGTAACAGATTATAGCTTCACTGCCGATATGGAGACGGAACTTGATAATGTCTCTGCTGGTTTGACTGAATGGAAGGGCCTTTTGAGAGATTACTGGACTAGATTTAGCAAGTATTGTGAACATACTGGTAATGTGCACATTCATCAGGTGGAGAAGATGTTGGAGAAAACATTTGGTGATTTTCTGTTTGCATCTCTTCCTAATGAAAGTAGGACATGCCCAAGTTGTCTTCAGGGAACTTTAATCTTCAAAGTGAGCAGGTTTGGTGCAGGCTACTTTATAGGTTGTGACCAACACCCAAAATGCAAGTGAGTAACAAGTTAGCATGATTTGGATTTTTTTTTTTTTTTTTTGAAACAGGTACCATATTTTATATAAATAGTAAGACTATAGGATAAGAATCGGGTTACTCGAATAAACAAGAAAATAATGCATAAGCGCAAATACAAAGATTAAAGACAAGAATTGAAAGATACGTGAAATTCGAGAATAAAATTCCTAAATTTCAATATAAAGTGCTAAGAACCCTAATTGATCTTAGTATTCAAATTAGCGGATCAATATTAGTTATGGTACTAATTGAGTCAATTCAAGCACTTAGATCAAAAGTGACTTAGATCCCTATTTCGAAGAAATTAGAGACAACAATTAGTATAAGGCTAATTACCTTCTTTAATAGAAATCAAAGATATCAAGTTAAGAACTAATCTTATCTCTTAAAAGAATCGTTCTTATAAGATTGTAAGATATAAATCCATAGTCATCACACACAAAGGTGTAAAGAAGAGAAACATCTCAAATAATATTAATCATGTCTCTTGAAAATAACAAAATTCACCTCTATATATAGTTGAATTTATCCCTAACAGCATGAGACTCGAATCCTAGTTTTATGGAATAACTAGGAAACTTTTAGGAAAGCATGTAAAAATAATGTCAAACTTTTTCCTAAAATTATCTGTCAAGAAAAAGGAAAGAAGGGGCAGATTTCCACCAAAACTCCCACATGACTTCAACAGTTTTTTTGGCATGAAATTTCAGCTCTTTTTTATGGTTCAGTTGGGCTCCATGTGGCCCTCCTCTTGGCCTTCATGTGGTTTGAGTTGGCACCTTTTTCTCCTTTTGGTTTGGGTTGGCACCTTCTCTCTTCCAACTTGCTAGAACATCTACAATGTTCCTAGGCATAGCCCAACTTATACCTTAAGTTTAGAAACATTCTCCACAATTGTAAAGTCACTTTACAATGCAAAAAGAGATGTGGAATAGTCTGTAACTCCTCTCCACAGATAAAAAAATCTAGAATAGAGAAGGATAACCTCTCTTACCAAAGTTTTCCCGGGTGAGCACTGATCATCTGGCTAGCAACCAGGTGAAACACGCAACCTTGTAAAGTATTTTCACCTTCCATATCAACTTCCATGGCCACTTGTGAATTTGAAAGTTGGAAGTATTGCGCTCTTTGTAAGCAGATTTGACAGTAAAATTACCTTGTCTCTCACCATCCCTCCTTAAACTATCCTCAACAGTAGAAAAATCCTTGAATTGTTCCACTAACTTTTAACAATTCTACCAAATTTTCGATTTCCCAATCATTAAGTGGTCTTCTGAAAATAAGGGTCCACCCTTGAATGTTCTATAGATCAGCTACAGTTGCCTCCTGCTGTAGAGAAAGTACAAACATTTCTTGGAAACTCTGGGTCAGAGGTCGTTGGCCTGACCAGTTGTCTTCCTACCATTACCTTTTCTCATGAAGATTTCTCCCCGAGCACTGGCCAGGGAACTTCCTTAAGATTGTACTGTTATCCCATGCAAAGCAATGGGGGGAAAAAGAATTCCATCCCCCCTTTTGTCTGGTTCTTACTTGTACATCTTTTGCAATTTGAGTTGCTACTTCTAAAGCATCTGGAGTGTATTCTTTAGCTTAAACTTAAGGTTCGTTCTTTCCAGCATTAAATCTTCCTCTCAGTTATCACACCTTGCAAGTTGTAAGCACATGAACTTATGAACTTCTTTGCAGTGTAACTGATCTGTTATTATCTTGATAGTGCAGAACAATGAAAAGAAGTATAGTTATATACTTTTCTCCTTCTCTTTCGATGCCGTTGGTTTCAAGTCATTGGCTGATGTAGTTTTGACATCCATTGTTAGGTATATTGCCAAGACATTATATGGTGAAGAGGATGAAGATATCACCTCTGAAGACACTAAAAGAAATGTAGAGCCGCCGAAATTGCTGGGTGTCCATCCTTCTTCAAATGAGAAGGTTTCCACATCAAAACCCTTTATATATCAGTTGATTGATTTTACTAGTTGTTTGTTACCTATTAGTTAGTTGTTTGTTCTCGGAGTTAAACACCTTCATGCCCTTTCTCTTTAGATTCTTATGAAGAATGGTCCATATGGATACTATGTTCAGCTTGGAGAAGACAAGAAAGGATACGTTCCCAAGCGGGCTTCGCTTTCACAGGTATTTTGATAAGCACTTCATTGAACTTGGTTGTGAGTTCTTTAACATGTATAAATACCAGTTTTCCGCGTTTATATTATAATAACAAAAAATACTGCAATTCCTCCAAAGTCGCTGAGCGGAGCCTTCTCTTTCCCATTGAACTGAATTACCTTTTGCTTTTGTTTGCATTTGATATAATTGCACCTGGAGTATAATCTTTACAAATCACTGTACTTAATGCCTTCCTCATTTAGTTCAATGAGATGAATTTATCTTGCTAGATCATTAGTGATGTAAATGCATTTTTCATGATCTAGGTGAAGGATGTCAGTTCTGTTACCTTGGAAGATGCCCTGGAGTTGCTGCGTTACCCTGTAACATTGGTATGTTTGCAATGTGTACTTCCTTTTGTGTATTTAATATTTCTATCGTCAGTTTTAAATATCTCTATCACTGGTTATGAGTATGCATGCAAAAGATGAATGGGTCATGTCTATAGGGAAACCACCCCGATGATGGCCAACCGGTCGTTTTAAAGCTTGCAAAGTTCGGATTTACAATCAGACATAGGCGAACAATTGCTCCAGTACCCAAGGTTTGGTGCAATCTCTCTGTGCTAGAATTGTTTTTTTTTCTTCAAACATTGGGTCTTGATATGCTAGCTTCTGCTGAATAATAACTATAATTAGAACGTATTTATAAGAGAAATTTATCTTGGAATCAATAATGATCTGATAAAAAGTTATGACATAATGACAGCATGACATAGTCTCCTGCAGTCTTGATGGATGATAAAGTGAAGTTTGTGGTTGTCTAATTTCCACAGTTTCCAAATTGTCGCTTTACTCTTGGCGTGTGGTTTGGTGTCCTGTTTGTGTCTTTGTGGTTTGGCATCCTGTTTGTGTCTAATTTCCACAGTTTTCAATGCTGGTCAGTATGTTTTCGTACCTGTTAGTTATTGCTTATTATTGATACAATACAATAGTCAATAGATGTTTTGTGAAGTGTCCATTATCTTTTTGCGAGTAATCTAGAAGTGAATAAGGTCTGTACAAATCTCAACTAGATCAATGACTACCTGAGTGACTTTGAAGTAGGTTAATGGTTATGACTTACGAGTTTCTGTTTCTTTTTTCCATGAGAAGTTCTTGGTGCTGGGATGGCTGATAGATTTTGGTATTTGCTGATAGAAATTGTAAATGGAAATTAATATTGCCTACACTGATTTTGTTGACAGAACTTAAAGCCCAAAGACATAACCATGGAAAAAGCTTTGAAGCTTTTGCTAAGTAAAGATGTAAGGCGATGTGGTCGACCTAAGCGCCAGCCACAGGTGGAAGAGGCCGTTGAGGCAACATAACATCACACTTGTTAGCAGATTAATGTACCATAGAAGTCATTCTTTGATGAAGGCCCTCCTCAGGCTGTTTTTTATAGGAGGAATAGTGGAATACGAAGCTTATTTACCCCACACGGGCTTGGATACTGTCCAAGTATGAAGAGTTGTATATCTTGAGTGGCAAAAGACAATTTTGTTAGTAGAAATTCCATTTCTGTAATCTCTTCTTACAATCTTTGTTATAGCATTAGGCAATTACTTGCCATCCAAATGGTCTGTTTAATTCTCCTTTTTCTCTGCCTTGCTAAGATGTAAAGAGAGTGAAGGCATTTTCATTGGCAGTTAAAAGCCTCAATTTACTGAACAGTGACATCCTTTTAGTGTCTAAATGAGAGCTTTCAATATTTGCTAAACAACAGTTAGTATTGCAAACATATCAGTTCTCGTTTAGATGATATTGTTTGACTGGACATGAATTCAATATTTGTTTCACTTGTACATATAATATAAATAACAGTCGAAAGAAATAATTAAAAAAAAACAATCAAAAGTTAAATTGAAAGAAATTCATCACATCAGAAATTGATTTGTGAGTACAATGAATATTTAAAACTACTGGAAGTTATGTAAGATACTATTCTTAGTAGAAAAATATCACATTAAATATTTACTGCTCCCTTAAAAAGGATTATGCCAAGCCAACATGGGTCAAGTAATACGAACAAAGGAAGTATCATTCATTATCCACAAAGCGAGTTCAAGACTTGGAATCTAAAGTTTCTTTCCACTTTATATCCTTCAAAATAATGACAGGAAGTAAGAGAGTTGTTTTAGTTGCAAAATTTTATTCTCAATAACATAGTCAACAAATGTAAGTTACAGTTGGTGCATTTACCTATATTTAGACATTAAAAGAATCTATAAACAGAACTTTGTATAAATCTACAAAACATACTATATCACCAATAATCTCCACATGAACAGGTTCCATTTCTGAAATGATGGAACCTTCTCACATCCCTAACAATGATCTCTCTCTTCACAATCTTTGAGATAAATTTAGTTGCCTCATGGCAGTCATTGCATACCCTAAGGTTCTTTGCAACCCTTATGGGGGTTCCAGGAGGTGTATTGAGGATACCAAAAGCTATAGCTAATTTTTCACTGTGTCCACAGAGTAGATTTTCCTTTTCGTCCTCGTTAACATTGTGAAGAACACAGGAAGTGTCTGGCACATAACCTTCCTTTTTCATCTTTTCTGACAAAGTCTCGACATAGCCATAGAGCTGTTCACTTTGTGGATGTGATGCATCTCCAGCTACGAACTTGTGAACTTCATCTCCAAATTCAATCCAACTGCATCCAGGTTCTTTTCTTACTCTAACTTTTTTCATGTTACGTCGAACCATGTTTGCCTTTTCCCAAATCCCAGCAGAGGAATAAATGTTAGAGAGTAAAACGTAGTGACTAGCTACATGTGGATCCAACTCAAAGAGATTCCTTGCTGAAATTTCACCCAGTTCTACGTTGCGATGTATCCTGCAGGCACCAAGTAAACTACTCCAGGCGCCAATTTTGTTGTACTTGGAGGGCATTTCATTTACAAACTGATATGCTTCTTCTAAATGGCCTGATCGACCAAGCAAATCAACGATGCAGGCGTAATGATCTGCAGTTGGCTCAATACCATAAGCATTTTTCATTTCTCGGAACAATTCCTGACCCTGATCGACCATGCCTGAGTGACTGCATCCAGCAAAAATTGCAATAAATGTGACATTATTGGGCTTCACTTTCCGTTCAAGCACCATCATCCTAAAAAGTTCTAGGGCTTCCTCTCCCTTCCCATGCATCCCATAAGCCATAATGAGAACATTCCATGTGATCACATTTTTGGAAGTCATGCTATCAAAAACTCTCCTAGCAATATCTAAGCAGCCACACTTTGCATACATATCAACCAATGCACTTCCCACAGCAATATCCATTGCCAATGCATTTTTAATAGCATAAGCATGTATCTCTTTTCCCTTTGCTAGAGCAACCAGCGAGGCACAACCAGGAAGGACAGTCATGAGGGTTATTGAGTTAGGTTTTAACCAAAATTCTACATTATTCTCAGAGTCATTGTGTATTTTTGTTGTTTGCATCTCATGTAACATAATAAGTGCATCTTCATGGTATCCGCAAACTACAAAACCGGTTATCATAGTATTCCATGAAACTATATCTTTACTCTCCATGTTGTCAAATATATGCTTCGATATATTTATCTTTCCCATCCTAGAATACAAGTCCATCAATGCATTTTGAACATACTTTTCATCTGCAAAACCCAATTTAATAACATACCCATGGATGACTTCTTTAAGGGTAAATGCTTCACAATGTACACAAGCCGGAAAAACACTTGCAACAGTTGTTGGGTTCGGACTTAACCCAGAGAATTCCATCATCTCTATAAATAACATCAATGCCTCTGTAAAGAATCCATTTTGTGTGTAGCCAGCCAGCATAGCATTCCATATCCCAATGCTCCTTTTCAAGGCACTGTCAAAAACTCTACGCCCACTTTCAACCTGTTGACAATTGCAATACATGTCAACTAATGAACTATCAACAAATGAGTTCCCAATCAAATCATCATTCTTCAAGACGTAACAATGAATTTGCTTCCCTACATCCAGCAAAGTCAGATGAGAACAAGCAGGAACAACACTTGAAATCGTGACTCCGTCAGGCTTTATCTCTTCTTGAATCATGACTCCAAAGCTATCCAACGCCTCTCGAAACTGGTCATTCTGTGAAAAAGAACTTATAATGGTATTCCACGAAACAATATCTCTATCTGCAAACAACTCAAAAACAGCTCTTGAATCATCCACCCTTCCTAGTTTTGCATACATAGACATCAAAGCATTGTTTGTATAAGTCCTCCTATCATCTATTCTCAAACTATACCCGTGTACTTGCTTGCCAAGCCTCAACCCATCAGTCCTAGGCAAATTACTACAAGCAAGCGCAATGCTCACCAACGTAAACGAACTAGCCTCAAATCCATCAAACCCCATCAACCTAAAAGCCTCCAACGCTAACTCCCACTTCTCAAATTTACAAAGAGCATTTATCAAAGAATTCCAAGAAACTTGATCTCTCTGAGTAATTCTATCAAACACTTTATAAACATCATCAATCCTCCCACCACACCGCCCAAGTAAATGGATAACAGAATTAGCCACGGTGACTGATGTCGTATCATACCCAAATTTAACAACAGCCCCATATATCTGTTTTCCAAGATTCAAGTCCTGAAGGCCAGTAGCAGCTTTCAGAACTGCAGGGAAAACAAAATTATCAGGCCTTACACCTTCAGAAGTCATATGTATATATGTAAAGATTGCTTCTTTGAAGCAATTTAAGCGTACTTGGGACCGAAGAGTATCGATCCATGAAGCTGCAGAGGGTGTTTCTGAGGTGGGTTCTTGTTGAAAATTCTTGAAAATGAGTGTACTTGTGGGCGATGAAGTTGAAAGTAGTTTTCTTGGTGGATTTTGGGTAAATGAATTGGAAGGTTGTTGAAGAGGAACAGAAACAGGGGAAGCAGAGAGTGTACATGTCCAAGCGGACATTGTTGTTAGTTAAGACAGTTTGGATAACAATAGTGATGAGGTTGTTTTAAGTTGGGATAATAACACTTTTGGTCCCTCGTTTATTTGCAAATATTAACTTTGGTCCTTATAATATAGTAACTTTTAATTAATTATAATGTTGTGTTATTGATTTGTCCATGTATGTAATGTGTTATGTTTAATTTGTACCGTACTTATTTTACAAGTATTAGTAAAGAAATAAGTGTTCCATGTATGAGTTGTTTATCATGGATTGATCTATACCTAACCGTCAAAGCTAAATGTGTAATTTTACACTTCAACTAATATTCAAGTTGACAATTCGAAACCTGTCTCTGTTACATGAAATATTAAGATAATAATTAGTTTGCAAATAAAAGAGCATTGATAATCAAATTGACATAATCTATGTAAAAAAATATTCTAGATACTTGGGAACCTCATGGAATTAGGTTAGACATACTTTCCGAAACACACCTCTATTTGACTAACTAAACTAGATACATCCAGATCTACCACATCACGTAGCAAGTGGTCTCAAACTCTTATAGGAGCATGAAACTCTTAATAAAATGTCAAGAGAAGTGTTGAAAACATTCCTAAGTTTTGACGAGAATTTAGGGTTGTATTTCACTCATGTTGCAAGATCGGGAGTTTATTTAAGTTCAATTAGTCAAGAAAAGAAGTGTTTTTTAAGCCTGTCAATAGTTCGCGGACGAAAATAATAATTCCCCGCTTGCTTGAGAAGACTAGTCAACATACGACTGATGATCAATGGTTGCATATAAAGTCCCAACAAAAGGACAAAATTTCACCTCTCTAGCTGCATTGTTTTGACCTTTTACTATTCCTTCACTTGAAAGAAAATAATTATTAGAGTTTTAGTTTGAAGCGGCTTTTGCCTTGTCATTAAGAAAAAAAAACATGGAAATTTGGTGTTAGTTGTGGCGTAAGTTTTCATCAACACAGCATTCATTAACTAACAATCATTAAGATGTCATACATGACCTAACAAGTCCCACAAGCCAGCTTTTACTTGCTCTAATTAGTAACCCTTTCAGTATATACTATTAAGATCAAATATTCAACAAATATCCAATGATGATGCTTAAGATGTTAAGTTCCTGGAATTGGAGAAGTCGTGTTCGGCTCTCAGTTTTCGTTGCAGCTGCTTTGCTACTTTTAATGGTAGGATTCCTCTGTAGCAGATTTGATGATGATCAGTACAGGACGTTGATGAATAATATTCCAGATGATCACTCAAACGTAGACACATCGACAACTATAAAGATGATCCACCCGTCAAAAGGACGGCCAGGTGATCCACCAATCCTGGCTTATTGGATTTTTGGTTTTAGAGGGGAAAGTAAAAGAATGTTGAGGCTGTTAAAAGCGGTGTATCACCCAAGAAACCAGTACCTATTGCACCTTCTCGATGGAGATGGAGATGGAGATGAAGAGAGGATGGAATTAGCTGTTTCAGTTGAATCTGAACAAGTGTTTCGAGCATTTGGGAATGTGAACGTTGTTGGTAAAAGTTATGCTGTGGAGGAATCAGGGGCCTCTGCTCTTTCTGCTATGCTTCATGCCTCCGCCTTGCTCCTTCGAATTAGTCCCCTATGGGACTGGTTTTTCACCTTAAGCTCTTCCGACTACCCTCTTTTTACTCAAGATGGTAAATTTTTCGTGATCACTAGTAGCCTAGCTAGTACTCCTTTTGTTTCGATTTGTTTGTCTTACTTTTCTTTTTTAAATCCGTTTCAAAAGAATGCCTCTTTCCCCTTTTTGGTAACTCTTTGATTCCAGATTTTCACATGACATGTTTAGGACTACAACATTCAAGAGTCTTGTTTACTTTCTTAAATTCTGTGTCAAGTCAAAATCAAACAGAAAAAATTGAATCGGAGGAAGTAGTAAACTACTGTCTACTGATATAGTACTACCCAATTTACCTTATAGTTACTCTGTAATTGTGCAACTAATTGATGATCCACACTTTCGATTACAGATATGTTATTTGCTCTCACTTCCTTGCCAAGGGATCTCAACTTCGTAGGCTTCACCTATAGGACTATTGATCGAAACAGGTAAGGTGTCACGACCATCAACGTTTTTAATGATCAAAAACACATTTGAATGATACTTTTTCACGGATTTCACACCCCAACTATCAGTTATTCCCTTTTTCTACCTGAAGTATTACCATCTAAACACACCTCAACTTCAATGCAATGTCACTGCAGGCAACACAACTTCAATCGAATTGTTGTTGACCCCAGCCTACATTTGAAGCAGGCTACTCCCCTTTACTATGCTGTAGAGACTAGAGAAATGCCAACAACTTTTGATATATTCCAAGGTTGGCTTAATTCATTTACTATATGTAGTGTTAAATTCCAACAATGATTTCATTTCTTGTTAATTTCAATTTCTAGGTTCTCCATGGATGATATTGAGCAGAGGATTTATGGAGCATTGCATCAAAGGTTGGGACAATTTCCCTAGGAAGTTACTAATGTACTACGCCAACGTAGTGTCCCCTCTAGAATCCTACTTCCACACTGTACTATGCAATTCCCCAGAATTTAGAAACACAATAGTAAACCAGGACCTCAGGTGCTCCGCGCCAATAAATGTTTCAAACTACTATGACAATCTTGTGAACAAATGGGCAATATTTGCTAGGCCATTTAAAGAAGGCGATCCTACTTTAGACGAGCTAGACAGGGATATCCTAGATCGCCAGCCCCATGGGCTGGTGCGCGGGAAATGGTGCAATAATGGAGGACACAATTCTTCTTCTTCTTGTAGTTCTAATTCCAGTACTAATTGGGATGACATTGATTCATTAGATCCTGGATTTTATGGCCAAAAACTTCAGAATATTCTGTCCAATTTTACTGTTGGAGACCATTATATGGTAACTAATCATTGTCATAGCCATTCATCTTAATATATATACTCCATATTTGTTTCCAAAATGATGTGTAGTTGTGTACTCTACTGCTCTTTTTGTTTTCTGATGAACAATTTTCAGCGTCGCATTCTTTTTTCAGCTACGGAAAACTTTGAAAAAAATTCAACAAATCATAAGATAGGTAGCATGTGTCGAAGGCGAAATAAGAAGGGCAAGTTACATATTTGACCGGTCGATAAAAATTGTTATGTTCACTAGCCAAGTTACTGGTGCATATATATGATGTGGTGAATTTTGTTTTTCCATTTCTACTGCTAGACAAGTTGTTGGTGCATACAAATTTGGTGCTTTTGAGTTGTTAAATGTCATTACTAAATGATCGTAGTAGTGAGATTTGTGGTTTTAATATTTCTTTATCAAGTTCAGTTCTTTTAAATATACTCCCTCCGTTCATTTTTACTTTTATCACTATTTGATTTGACATATGTATTAAGAAAATAATTATTAATATAGATATTTTACCACATTATATTTATTAAAGGGAAAAGGGTCAAAAATGGCCTTAAACTATGTGAAAGGAACAAAAATGCCCCCCGTTTATAGTTTGGCTAAAAAATGCCCTTACCGTCAATACTTTGGTCCAGAAATGCCCCTATAGTTACAAAATGGGTCAAAAATGCCCTTTTCCGAATAAATATATATTTTTTCTTTTTAAACACATCTTCTTCCTAATTAAAATATTATTAAAGAACACTATTCTTATTTTCTTTCTTCTAAAATCACTTTAACAAATAAAAACGTAGGAAATATTTTTTTTCTTCTTAATCTCATTTTATCAATTAAAATAGAATAACTTCATGTACCCTTTGGACATATAATATGTCATATATAAGATTATAGTATATCTATCATTAATTTATATTTATATAACGATAAAAAATAAGAAATATTTTCATTTTTTATTTTTTCTTGAATTGAAGTAGGATAAACATTTG
>JAJOOS010008727.1:0-22691 GCA_029582725.1 Solanum chiquidenum
CATACATTTTTTTAGGTTACCAAATGCCCATGACCCCTTATTCTTGAGAGTAGGTCCTCCTCTGCTTTGATGGATCTTATACACATATATTATGATTTCAACAAAGTAATATTTAGCACATAAGATTGGATATTCTAGTTTATTAATGTGCTTTATGAATACATTTTCTGACCAGATGAAACAATTGATCAGGATGTTAGCTCATAAAAAAATCTTAAGTTCTTAATACATTAGGAAAAACTACATAAATGGGTCATAAAACTCAAACTAATTACATGTTTATATTCCAATCCAAAGTAATTCAAGAAATATTCATTCTCTCAAAAAATAAATTACAGCCCATACCCCCATTCATTAAGGCTAACAATTTTCGCTTAACTGATACTAAATCAATATCATTTGTTGTATTGGTATCCTTAAGGCTGATAATTTTACTTAACTGATACTAAATCGGTGTGTGTATATATATATGTGTGTGTATATTGTATTGGTATCATTAAGGTTTCTTGTTAAGAAATAACTCATTAGTCAATGATACCATGATAGTATATGTATACTGTTGTGGTATTAATATGGTTTTTGTTCAGATTTTACTCATTAGTCAATGATACTATAAGAGTGTGTGTATATATATATTTATGGTATCATTAAGGTTTTTTTGTTCAAAAATTATTCATTAGTCAATGATAATATATATATATATATATATATATATATATATATACTGATTTAGTATCAATTAATTGAAATTATCAGCCTTAATGATACCAATACAGTATATGATACTGATTTAGTGTCAGCTAACCGAAATTAGTTGGATATATAATGTAATTATTTAGTGGAGTATGAATGTAAAGGGGTATATTTTTGTAATTATTTTACTTTAATGGGGGTACTTGCTTAGTTTCCCCATATATTTAAGCGATAAGTTATTACGCAATGATATTATTAGAGATGACAATTGAGCGGGTTGAGTTAAATTTAAACGAGCCATAATGAATTTAGATAGCAATCGAGTCAAAACCCAACCAACCAAATAATCATCCATATATTAAAAAAAATTGAAGTTCAATATCTGAAGTTAGGAATATTTGCACATATGGCCTTTTTAGGCTACTATTAAAATGATGTCTAGCTCAGTCCAAAAGGCAAAATTTGTCTGCAAAAAGAAAAATAAACTTACATTGGGTGTACTCTATTTAACTTTTGTCCCATGTTTAAGTTATGCAAAATAGGCTCTTGTTACTTTATTTATTACAAAAATAATATACTAAGTCAATGACTTACGGTAATGTTTGGATAAACTTTTTTTAACTGACTTAAAAATAAAAACCAAAAAGCTTACTTTTGATTTTTAACTTTTTAAATACATTTTTTTGTTTACTTTTAATTGTCATGTTGCGCTTTTCGAAAGTCAATTTGATTGATTTTCAAAGTTAAATTAGATTATATTAATTTGATATTTTAAACAAAACAAATTAGATATTCAAAAACTATACAAAAAGTATTATAAATTCCAATTTTTTACATAGCAATATGATGAAAAAATACATCGTAAAATGTTAGTCAAAGTTATTATCGTTTGACTCTAAAAAAAGATAACTATGACAATTAAAGGTGGACGGAGATTATACTTTTAAGCCTAAAGTAAAACACTTTGTGTTTGCCAAACATCTCTAAAGATAAAAAAAAAGTGCTTAAATGCAAAAAACATCTAAAAATAAGTCAATTCAAACACCTAATCCCTTCCCTATGATGTTCATATGAAACTGTCACGACTCAAAACGTCGTGATGGGCACCCACACAAACCCTCCGGTGGGAGAACCATTACTACAACCCAAACAAATAAATTTTATGAAAACTAAGGCATTTAAAGATACAAAAGCACGTTTTAACAAACAACTAACCAAACTAATACGGAAGAACAACCCCTAGAACCTGAAAGTCATTGTACCAAAACTCTACTAACGACAAGTCTAAGAACAAGGGGTACAACCCCGAAACTAAAAAACACCTTAAACAAATAGTCTGAGTCCGAAAAGAATGAACTTAAACAAGAGAGATCTATGACAGCCTGAAAGAACTGGCTCACCCTTGAATCCGGTCACGATCAATAGTCACTTAGCTGAGGTCTATCAATAGCCGCCTGAAGATGCTCTGTACTCAACAAAGAACAAGCAAGTGCAGTATCAGTACACAACCACAGTGTACTGGTAGGATCACACGGCTATCCCAATAAGTGAAACACATGCAAGTAACCACAACATTATAAAGCACGCATATACCGAACATATACAATATTAGTCATCTTTTCAGGATCAATGTAGCATCTCACGTTCTCAATAATACACATTGATTATCAATTTAGAGCAACATACAATCTTCCAATATCAATCATCATTAGATATGAACGTAATCATCACAAGTAGGGTACACAACACAATTCAATGATCCTCTCACAGAACCCAATTCAATGGTCCTCTCATGGAACCCACACCCAAACTATTAGCATACCAGAATGTGGTACCCGATCCAATGTTTATATCGAAACGTGGCAATCGATTCCATGTTTATACCAGAATGTGGCAACCGATCCCATGTTTATGGCGGAACGTGGCAACCGATCCAAGTTAATGTGTCGGAACGCAACACCTGATCCATTCAACAAACCACAATCACAATCACAATGTATATTTTCACAATCATACAACAAGAGGTGATTCATGACATACAATTATTCAATTATCCTCATTTACGATTAGAGTGATAAATAATGCAACATTCGCATACATACATGCATTATAATGAGCAATTACAAACATATATCACACCAACATGAAATCACAACCATCACCTACCTCGAATCCAAGCTTGAATCCCCTAAGGCCCTTGAATCTTCCCTTTCCGGATTCTTCTCGCCTGTTCGTGGTCTAAAAATATACAATTAACGCAAGGATCAACAATTAAAGGTCTAATTATTCGGATTATAAAAAATCCAATAACCCTAGACCAAACTCAAGATTCTAATACCCAATTTAGAGCTTTTTCCACCATTAGTTTCATATCAAAACCTTCCCTCATCGATAATTACCCATTAGATTACGTTCTACGGATCGAAAAATGGATTCGGGGAGTTAAAACCTTACCTTTAGCCTCAAGAATGGTGGAAAACTGTCAAGAAAACACCTAGGGTCGTTCCTTAGCTTACAGAGTCGAAAAGTGTAGAATAAAACATTTTTGGGGTTTTATTTTTGACTTAAGTCACGTCTGTCCCGCTACGGCGGGACCCATCCCGCTACAGCGGCCCCGCCTTGGCGACAGAAATACCGCCCCAACGGCTTGCACGGAACCAATGAGCTATTTTAATATTTCCAAGACCCCATTTCACAACACACCTTCAACCAACGACACTCAGAAACTACCCGTTCACGCTAAGATCATTTTCGGGAGTTCTACTCGCTCGAATTCAATTCCGTAAAGTCGTACGGATTCCTTAGCGTCTTAGCTATCTATTCATGTAATCAAAATCATAATTAAATCACCCAGTTGTTACCAGATTTCCCTAGACTCACATGCCTCTGATTTCGTCCAAATCTGGACTAGGCTACGAAATCCCAAGTTACTACCAAAAAGTTTTCTGACCCCAATTCTTTCCCCATTGGCTTTTCTATAACGACGGAAACATGTCGTTACAGAAACACCATTGTAACTCGTAATCATAGAAAAAAAAGAAGGTAAAATAAAGATAATATTTAATCATATCAATTAAGTTCACATACAAAAGTTAGTTAATAGTCATTTATAGTCAACAATTTTTTTGATAATTCATCACTAAAGGCTAAAAAATATTATCTGTCGCTAATTTTTACTTATATTTTTAGTAGTGTTGGAATGAATTAAAATGAAAGAAAAATAATTAATGACAACTCAATTATAATATATTTATATTCTGTTATTTCATCCTTACTGATTTTAAGTTTACATTTTAACAATTTTGACTCTTAATATTATACTATTATTATCGATTTTTCTCTATTTTCTGATCTCTCTCCTTGTTAGTGTTCTTATGGAAACAAATTGAAGTGGATTGGATTGTTTTAAAATTTTAATTCAAATATTTAATAAATTTATTCTCAATATTAAGATATCACAACTCACAACTCACAAGCACATAAGGAAACTGATTTATTTTGAAATCTCAAGAATTAAGAGTTTATTATTTGAGGTTATTAAATTTTAATTTATTTTGAAATTCTAAATATCAAGCGTTCTACATAGTTTATATGGGAAATGATTTATTAAACCAAATTTTTATTGATTTCAATTTTTAAAATCTTAGAAAAGTTAATATGGAAATTAATTATGTTACATAATTCAAATAAAGAATTTTTCTTTGTATATAGTTAAATCTTCATTGATTTTGTTTGCCTAAATATTCTGACTTTCTACATAGTTTGAATAAAGAATTTTTTTATTGAATTTTGTGTTTTCATTATAATTATAAAAATAAATATAAATAGTTAACATTAGGTCAAAACTACATGAACAATAATTAGGTCTTACATACGGTGGTTATTGACCTAAAAGAGACACATGATAAAGTCTTCGGAGGTCCTCTAGAGATATTTGGAGGTTAGAGATATACCAGTAGTTTACATTAGAAAGATTAAACACATGTTCGAGAAAGTGATCAAGATCTCGATTGAAACAATGTGAAGTGACTTGAAACACTTTTTAAGGGGCTACATCAGGGGTCAATCCTTAACCTATTTTTATTTGCCTTTGTGAGGGACAAAGTAGCATGGGTTATTCAAGAGAAAACTATATGCTCTCTCCGTCCATTTTTAATTTTCATATTTTCCCTTTTTAGAATCAAACGATAATACTTTGAATAACATTTTATAATGTATTTTTTCATCATTTTGTAATATTTACGGTGGTCTAAATGAGGGGGCGAGAGAACTAGGTGTGAATTGGACCGCTAGGAAGCAACATCAAACCGGTTCAGATATATACTATTCAAAAAAAATCTTTAAATCCAATTGAATATGTGGATGATATTGTTTTTTCCATGTAATTTGGCTGATGATCAGATGCAGGGAAAGAGTTAACAAAGTTTCTGCTAACTCTATTGTAAGAGCTTATACAAATATAGATAAAATGTATAAAATATAAAAATTCACATAGACCTATAGATCATCCACTAATATAAAAATCCTTGATTGTACTAAAAAAATTATTTATTTATTTTTGAAAAAAGAACATTAGAGGGAGGGGGGTGGAGGTGCAGGGTAGGGTAGGGTGGAGGTGAAAAAATATCTGGAAGTATTTTAAATATTTAAAAATATTATAGAACTAATAAGGAAAATTATATTACCAAAAATAGTTCAAATTATTACCTTCATTTGGAAATATCATTATCCTATAAAAATAAAGGTAAGATCTACATTCATTTTATTATTCTGCGACTCAACAATGAAATTATACTGATTATTTTGGTATTGTTGTTTATCAACACTACATGCAAATATAGAAAGAAAACTGGCACTGGTAAAGACACGTTCTTTATATATTTGGAAGTATTTTAAAAATCAAATAGGATTATAGGGTGTTTGAATTGGCTTAAAAGTTGGTCAAATCTACTTTTAAGTCAATTTTTGACTTTTGAACGTTTTTGACAAATATAAAAAATAATTTTAAATAAGTCAAAAATGACTTTGAGAAAGTCAAAAATGACTTAAAATAAATTTAAAATGACTTAAAATAAGTCAAAAACCAAAAGTTGACTTAATTGTCATTTCAGTTTGACTTTTTATTTTTTATTTAAAAACAATTTTTTTTAAGTCAATCCAACCTAATAAGGAAAACTATATAACTAATAAAATTTTAAAAAATAGTTAAAATTATTCAGATAGTTTATTGACGTGTCACATTTGTTATATGATTAGAGATATTTATTTTGTAAATGACATCCCAGAGAGATATACAGGGAGTTTTGCATGGATTTAAAATGTAATTAAGGATAGAATTAGTTTGTATTCAAGTAAAGATCAATTTAGTTACTAGTAGGACTCACCAATCTATAAGTTAGCAATGTTTCATTGAACAAGAAAGATACATGTTTCTTTGTTGCACTTGTTTTTTTCTCTTTCTTTCTGAAGTCATCGATATCTGTCTAGTGAGCACTTCTACATATATTATATCCTTCAGATACTTTATTAATGAGATTACATGAAGTATGTTATTATTGTTGTTTATCGAAACTACATGCAACATACAAAGAAAGCTTGAATTGAAGTAGAGTGAAACCTTGTATCTTTTATGTGGAAGTATACATTTTAAATATTTTAAAAAAATCATAGGACTAATAAAGATAACTATGTTTGTATGAAGATAGTTCATACATGCACGTACGAAAACAATAGAAACAAAAAACAATTAGAGGAACATTTTCTTTTTGGTTAAATAGAAAACCGATTTGTTAAGTATCACAAACTAATTATGCATAAACGATAATGAATATCTTATTGGTTTGGTTATCGGTTAATCGTATTTAACAAATTGAAAAATATCAAACTAGTAATACATAAAACTTGATCAAATAATATAATTAAACAAAACATGGTATAACTTCATCTTACTGAGCAGAGTGCATGACTCTGAATAGTTTAGTGTTTACAATGACTTCATTTTGCTTTATTAAAAACCGATGATCTATTAAAAATACCTCTACCCCATAAAAAAAATAAAGATAAGTACGTATATTTTACATTTCTAGGATTCCATTAATGAAATTATACCGAGTTTATGAAAATCACATGCAAACATAGAAAGAAAATTAGCACTAACATACCATAACTATATTTAGAAGTATTTTGAATATTTTTTTAAAAATAAAATAGGACTAATATAGAAAATATATAACTAGTAAAATTTTAAAAAATATTTCAAATTATTCCCTCCATTTGGTAACATCATCAATTTATTTCCCTTTTAAGTTCTCTTCTCTTCCAATAAAATCAGCTCTTTCTACACTTCCATCAAATCCACAAATCTTCATTCTTCCTTCGAAACCCAGAATTCATTTTCGGTTTTGCGTTATACCCATTTCATATCTCGATTATTCCTTCGAAACCCATAATTTATTTTCGTTTTTCTGTATACCCATCTCAAAATCTTGGTGAATTTTCAATCATGGCTGTTAATGGAGTAGATCCATATCGATACCCGATTATGATTCGAGAAGTATGGGCTGATAATCTCAATGAAGCATTCGATGATATTTCTGATTTAATTGATGAATTCCCCTGTATATCGATGGATACAGAGTATCCCGGCACCATCTACCATTCCCCTGTAACCTTTTCGCAGCAGTCTCCGGCGGAGAAGTATAATCTGTTGAAATCGAATGTCGATGAATTGAAGCTTATTCAGGTTGGGATTACCCTTTCTGATGCTAATGGGAACTTGCCGGAATTGGTAATTGAAGGTGAACGGTTTCGGGTTCTATGGCAGTTCAACTTTTCCGATTTCGATCGGAACCGTGATCGATACGCAGAGGCTTCAATCCAGCTCCTTGTTAACAGTGGGATTGACTTCGAAAGGAATCTGGAATTTGGGATTAGATCAATTGATTTTGGTGAGTTGTTGATGTCCTCTGGGCTTGTATGTAATGATTCAGTGAGTTGGGTAACGTTTCAAGGCGCAAATGATATCGGGTACTTGTTGAAGATTCTCAGGGGTCGGAATCTTCCAGATAGTTTAGATGTGTTTTACGACTTTGTTAAGATGTTTTTCGGAGATAAATTATATGATGTGAAGTGTTTGATGAGGCATTTTCATAATCTTCATGGTGGTTTAGACCGGGTGGCGGGACAACTCGGTTTGGTCCGGGTGGCTGGGAGGCAACATCAGGCCGGTTCAGATAGTTTGTTGACATGTCACGTCTTTTATAGGATGAGAAATTGTTATTTTGTTAAAGGTATGCCGGACGCTGGCGTTTTGCATGGATTAACTTGAAGCATACTTAAAAATCAATTTGAATAGTAGTAATTGTTTGTGGATCCAATTGATTATCTATAGTTATATTAATTAAAGGTGTATTGATTTGGTAAGATACAAGTTATGTGACACAATATAGTACTAAGCCGGTAAACTTTCTAGTTTCAATTTGTGTGATTTGATATGTGTAAGATTACAAAATTGAAATACATTTTGATACATTCGATGCAGATTGATCAATTTAATTACAACTTAATCCTTTGTGGAATGAATTATATGGAATTATTCTTCATTATTATTATTACTACTATTATTTCAACCTACGACTTCATGTTGTTCGAAATTTTGATATTGGTATTTGTTGTTTATCAAAATTACATGCAATCATACAAAGAAAAGTTGCTTCTATATTTGGAAGTATTTTTAATATTAAAAAAAAATCATAGGACTAACAAGGAAAACTATATAACTATTCCCTCTGTCCAATTTTAATTGTCATGTTGCGCTTTTTGAAAGTCAATTTGACTAATTTTCAAAGTTAAATTAGATTATATTAATTTGATATGTTAAACAAAAAAAAAAAAAAAAATCAAAAAGTACTATAAATTGTCATTTTTTTGCATATTAATATGATGAAAAATACATCGTAAAATGTTAGTTAAAGTTCTTATTGTTTGACTCTAAAAAAGGAAACAATGACAATTAAAAGTGGACGAGGGTAGTAGTAAAATTTTTAAAGTAGTTAAAATTATTCCCTTCATTTGGAAATATCATTACCCTATAAAAATAAAAATAAGGTCTACATTCTTTTTCTTTTTTTTTAAAGATCTACATTCATTTCACTATTCTAAGACTCGACTAATGAAATTATATTGATATTGTTGTTTATCAAGACTACTATATGAAAATATAGAAAGAAAACTTGCACAGAAGTACAACTGTAATTTTCCAGAACCTTGAGAGCTCCAAGTAATTTTCTTGCCCAACATGTACACACAAAAGCCATTGAAAATGACTGTAGGTTTAAACAAAAAATATCAACATATATAATTATAGGAGACTAAAGAAGAAAAAAGGGAAAAGAAAAATCACAATTTGAAGTGTGATCAACAGGCGCGAGACTCGATCTAACTCATTATCAACCATGGGATTAACTTCGAAGAGAATTATGTTTCGGAGATCATTAACTCAGTTGATTTCACCGAGTTGATGTAACACCTTGCAACCCTATTATTAGAATGTGAATCGGTTGTCATAAGTATATCAACTTGGGTCCGGTGGTATACTACTTGTTCATACATGTTAAGCTCGATCAATTTCTAAGTATAAGAAGTGCTTTGGATGTGAGTTAAGGTCATAATGAACCTTTAGCACAAAGTCGAGTTGACAGGTTCCCTAACGATTGAGTTTTTCTCGTAAGTTCATTCAAGGATCAATTTCAATCAATCCTACCACCTAACATATGAAGAGTTTTGTGGTCTAATACCAAGAAAATGGAAGGTCGTGAAGTCTTTTTTCTAGCGCCTTCGACCGTTCATCAATCCAAGCTTTGTGCAAAAAGTTATGCCCATTTTATTGGGCGTCTGTGTGATTCGCCACGCGAAGTATATGCCCACCATGCGACAGCGGGGCAAGGCCAGTGCTACTTTTACAGTTGCGCGAAGTGCCGCGTGAGGTAGTTTTCAGTTGCGCACCACGCACGTTTCTTCGAAATTCTTTAGTTTACTCTTCTTTTCAAGTTCTAAGAGGGGTTGTTTTGTTCTTTCCTCATCACATAACCCTAATCCACTTCTATTAACCTCTCCCAAAAGCCTTATTCGTTCAGATTTTATATGTAACGACAAACTTCATCTCCAAGAACTCCATAGAAGGGTTTCTCAAGGTCAAGCTATAGAATATCTAAGTCCAAAGCTTTTTCTCCAAGAATTCCTAAAATTTAGCAAGGTTTTTCATTCAAGGCATGTGAGATTTCATTGATGGATATAGTTACATCCATTAAATCTCCAAGAAAACCTTATTGTTCAGTTAATCAAATTCTATAGAACCTAGGGTTCATAAGAAAAACATGAATTACATCTTATTTCAATTTTTCGTCATGAATTGTCCATGAATACATATTTTTACCTAAAATTCAATAGTTTTATATGGTTATTTTCGTAAGCCCTTGGAATAGAAAAAATTCATGTCTTTGAAATTGTGTTGCTTAAATTACATTTTGAAATTGTGTTGCTTAGTTTTATATTCAGTTCATGATCTTAGATTTATCATGTTCATCTTGTTAGATTATTGTGTCTATCTCACATATTCATTACATTCAAAGTACTGACCGCATACTCTTTTGCGCTATATTGTTTTATAATATTGGTTCAGAAGTTGAGTATCCAGCTTGCGGTTAGTACGATTTTTGTATCATCTCAGCAGGTGGGCTCGGTGAGTCCTCATCTTTCGAGGACAAGAGCTATTTTTATTTCTTTATGTTAATCTTTTAGTTTTAGATAGTTAGAGTTAGTTGGGGGCTTGTCCCAACAACTCATCTTAACAGAGGCTTTCACACAGTTTGACAGTAGTTTCAGCTTTATGGTTTGTTCAAATGAATTCTATTTTGACTATTTAGTTGTTTTGGATTTTTTTCAGTTTAGCTTCCGCTTCAGTTATCTTCAGTTATTATTTGTATAAATCTTAGTGTTATGCCAGACCATGAGTTATCTTGGGGTCACTTGTGGGTCTAAGCACCGTGTTACAACTAGAGTGATAGTCTCGGGTAATGACAGCTGATGATTTTGTTGGGGCTTGTATTCAATGACTCAGTGAACTGGGTAACGTTTCAAGACGCATATGATCATATCGGGTGCCGAATAATAGCAACATCTGGCCGGTTCAGATAGTTTGTTGCTTCTATAATTGGAAGTTTTTATATATTTTATAAAAATCATAGGACTAATAAGGAAAACGATATAACTAGTAAAATTTTAAAAATAGTTCAAATTATTCCCTTCGTTTGGAAATATCATTACCCTATAAAAAATTATTTTACTATTTTATGACTCGACTAATGAAATTATATTGATTGTATTGCTATTATATATATAGTTGTTTATCAAAACTACATACAAACACACCGTTTCTATATTTGGAGGTATTTTAAAAATCGTATAGGATTAATAAGGAAAACTATATAAGTAGTAAAATTTTAAAAAATAGTTGAAATTATTCCCTCCATTTGGAAATATCATCAATTCATTTCCCTTTTAACTTCTCTTCTCTTCCAATAAAAAAAAAACTCAGCTCTTTCTACACTCCCATCAAATCCACAAATCTTCATTCTTCCTTCGAAATCCAGAATTCATTTTCTATTTTGCGTTATACCCATTTCAAATCTTGACTATTCCTTCGAAACCCAGAATTAATTTTCGTTTTTCTGTATACCCATCTCTGAATCTTGGTGAATTTTCAATCATGGCTGCAAATGGAGTAGATCCGAATCCATACCCGATTGTAATTCAAGAAGTATGGGCTGATAATCTCAATGACGTATTCAAAGATATTTCTGATTTAATTGATCGATTCCCTTGTATATCGATGGATACAGAGTATCCCGGCAAAATCCACCATTCCCCGGTACCCTTTTCGCAGCAGTCTCCGGCAGTGAAGTATAATGTGTTGAAATCGAATGTTGATGAATTGAAACTTATTCAAGTTGGGATTACCCTTTCTGATGCTAATGGGAACTTACCGGAATTGGACATTGAAAAGCAACGGTGTCGGGTTGTATGGCAGTTCAACTTTTCCGATTTCAATCGGAAGCATGATCGCTACGTAGAGGCCTCAATCCAGCTCCTTGTAGACAGTGGGATTGACTTCCAAAGGAATCTAGATTTTGGGATTAGATCAATTGATTTCGGTGAGTTGTTGATGTCGTCGGGGCTTGTATGCAGTGATTCAGTGAGTTGGGTAACGTTTCAAGGCGAGTTTGATATTGCATTCTTGTTGAAAATTCTCAGGGGGCGGAATCTTCCAGATAGTTTAGATGAGTTTTTCGAATTTGTTAAGATGTTTTTTGGAGATAAATTATATGATGTGAAGCGTTTGACGATGCATTTTCCTAATCTTCACGGTGGTTTAGACTGGGTGGCGGAAAATCTCCGTTTGGCCCGGGTGGCTGGGAGGCAGCATCAGGCCGGTTCAGATAGTTTGTTGACGTCTCACGTCTTTTATAGTATGAGAGATGGTTTTGAAGATGGTGTGCCAAATGCCGGCGTTTTGCATGGATTAACTTGAAGTGTAATTAAATATCAATTTGATTAAAAGTGTATTGATTTGGTAAACTTTCTCTGTTTCAATCTTGTAATCTGATATGTGTATGATCACGAGATTGAAAATACATTTTACATAGTAATAATAATGTCTATCGGATTAATGATCAATGTACAGTTGTACGCGTTTTCTATCAAGGGCTAACCGATATAATAAGTTAACAATGTCTCTCATTGAATAGGGAAAGATAGACGTTTCTTTGTTGAACTTGTTTTTTCTCTTTCTGGAGTCATCGGTATCTGTCTTGGAGTGCTTTGTGAACGTTCTCGAGCCCTAGCTGATGCTGTAGCCGCCATGTAACTTGGCTGATCAGCTGCTGTAGGTGAAGAGTTAGCATTCGCTCTATGGGAGAGAAGAACCATTCGGTGATGGTTGTTCTCTTCCCTTCTGTAGCGAGGACTAGCAGAGTGAACTTGGATATTTTTCATCTTTAACGGTGGTGTCATGGGCAAGGCGTTGATATTCGCTCTATGGGAGAGAGGAGAAGGGACTACATACGATGAATAGAACTTTTGTTGATGGTCGTGATAGTATTGATGGTGTAATCTCCAAAACTCAGTGTCCGAGTCAGAGTAAGAACAAGCCGTGTCAATTTCAATGTTCTTTATGCGATCTCTTGGTTGATCACATGAAGCTCTACTAATACTTTTGCGATTCTTTTCATCTATTAGGTCAAAAACTCTCAAATCCTCGTCAAGTTCTGTATTGCAACTTGAATCTTCATCCTTATTCGAGGCCCACATCTGTAATACAAATTTGAAGTTATTAGACGTACTTGAAAGCTCGAGTGAATGACTTCTAAAAAAAAGTATTCGAGGAAATATGAGAAGTTGACTAAGTAGAGAAAAGAGTCGAAATGATTAGTGAATATATATACCTTTCGAGAGAATGCATGAGCAAGAGTATTTTCACGCTTTTTAGCAGCTACCTTTGCTTTGTGTAACAAAGCTTCAATTTTTTCTATTGCATGTAAATGATCATAACCATCGTTGTCCGGAGTACTAGATTGATTTATAGACTACATAAACATATGATAAATAACGTATAAGTATAGTTTCTGTATCGTTCCAATCTTATCGGATGTTTCCAAACTTGAAAGGCTTTAATATAAATAAGACACTCACATTGGACTCCTTATCATTGAGATGAAGCTCCAAAATGATTTTTGGCTCTTTGAACATTGAACCACAACTAATTCCTTCACAAGATAACCTTCTACGTTGATCACACACCTGATGAGCAACGCGGTAGAGACATGATTTTCAGTTTAAAAGTTCTAAACTAGAGTTTTATCGTTTATTGAGTTCCGAATAAACTATATGTACATATTAAAAAAAATCATACAAATATAAGATTTAAGTTAAAGTTACTGAATTCTGCTGAATTCATATAGTCACCTGAGTTTGCACGCGAACAAGAGATTGCATGCATTGGAGGGTAATTTGTGCACGTTTTCGAACATTATGGCCTCTTATTAAAGCTTGCAACTTTACGACACCCTTGAGCGCTCCAAGTGCTTTTCTTGCCTAATATGTCCACACAAAAAATCATTGAAAATGAGAATTCGAAAATAAAGAAATGAAAAAAAAAATAGTGTTTCCTCTTCTTTATTTTATAATTAACCGTTTTAAAATCATGAATCGACACCTTAAAAATATTTACGTAATCTATACCTATATGATTCATATAATAAAAGAGGTGATATGACATTTCTAATATGCTAAGATCGTTATATATTTATTTAAAAAAGAAATGAATAATTTTTTCCCCAATATGATAAATACTCTCACTTTTACCCTTCCATTTCTTTCTAATTATTATTGAATGTATAAGTTAGATACACCATTAAAGAATTTGATCGAAGCGCGGGTTAATTAATTATTAATATAAAAATAGTAATTAATCTACTACTATAGATTAAAATGCATCAATAATATTAATACTATACACTAACAATCATGGAATATAACTTATTGAAAATCATACATGAATTAAGTTATGTACCGATTATATATGTTACATTATTAACATAGTATATAACACGCGACAAGAACTAAATATTATAAGTGACATTCTTATATTGTGATAAATATTTTTTTCACCGTCGATATAAAACATAGAGACAAATTATAAAGGCATATTTATACATACCAAATATCCTCTGAATGTTGTCTGAATGATAAGGATGGCACATTGTTGTTTAACTAAAATAGGAGGTTGTGTGAGCTGAGTGATGTCTATAGTTGCTTGTGTTTTAGCAATTGCTGCATCAGTGGCTATTGTAGAAGTTGTAGCGGCTGAGGAATTCAAAATATGAAATTTATGAGTAGATAAATAGAAAAATAATTATTGAATTAAAAAATTTGATTATTTTTATAAGATCTACAATTGAATGGATTGAACTTGTTTGCAATTATATTAAGTTGATATATAATAATAATTGAGTTTATATTAAATTATTTATAATTATTTTGTAAATATTTTAATTTTCACTCTGCTCCAATTTATATATATGGCGCTTTTGTTTCGTAAGATTTAGCTCTTGTTTGGTTACAGATTTTGAAGTTAAAATTTAAAATTTTGAGTTTTTTGAAAGTTGATATTGTGTTTGAAAATGCATTTTACTCGGAGAAAATTAGAAGTTGTGATTATAAGTTCCAAAAGCCCCAAAACTGACTCACTAGTCTAAGCCAATTTTTGAGAACTTGATAATATTTTAAGACTAGATTTTAAGAATCTGATCAAATTTTATACTTGAAGATAAATTTTCAGAAACTCCTCCCAAAAATCTTTGGTCAAAATTAAATTTAGCTTACTTTGACTAGCCATAAAGCTAAATTGAATTTGATCAACAATATTTTAAAATCACAATTTATATTTTAAAAAGCTATAAATACAAAAGTACTAGTATAAGTTACTCTCTCCGTGTTCATTTTACTTGTCCATTTTAGTAAATTAAGATAGTTTTATTATGTTTTTTTATACTACCCTTAATATTAAATAACTACATAAAATATATACTAGTTAAATTTAGAGTTCTAAAGAATCATTAATGAAGTTAGTTTAGTAAAATACACCTTTATTAGTTAACATGGGTCAAATAATTTAAAACGAAAGGAGTACATATAATGCATAAACATGACCCTTAACTTGACGTTAGTTGACAACTATGACCTTTAACTTTGGGTGTGCACAAGTAGACACTTAAACTTGTTTAAAATTGAGCAAATGGACACATTCGTCCTACATGGCACTCTACATGGCAATTTTGTGTCCTACGTGGCGTCCTACGTGTATTGTGCCATGTAGGACACTTGTGTCTACTTGTTCAATTTTATACAAGTTTAAGTGCCAACTTGTGTCTACTTGTTCAATTTTATACAAGTTTAAGTGCCTACTTGTGCACATTCAAAATTGGAGGGCGTAGTTGTTCGCTAGCCAAGTTAAGGATCATGTTTATGTATTCATTTTTTCTTTAAAAAAATGTGTTAGTCAAAGTATATATTTAGATCTCAAAAACAGAAAGTATCATCTAAATTGAGACAAATAAAATATAAATACAGTATCTGAACAACCTGATAAGCTAGATCCGCCCCTAGTCATAGCTACTCCGATAACTCCTTTTTGCTTCAAATCAGCATTTTTTGGCAGAAAATTTGTAGCCAAATTTCCTTTGCTTGTTGTAGCTGCATTTTCTTGATCTTGATTGTGATGAATTAATGTTGTTTCGTGAACAGTAGGTTTTCGAAAGATCCATCGTCGTTTCCCCCTCTTCTACAAACGAAAAAAAATTGAAATTAGCTATGAACTTCGTTACTAGTTTGCAGAGGCGTATTCAGAATTTTGAGATGACGGGTGCACTATTATAAAAAGGTTGATCTATGATATAAATTTGATCGATTCGATAATAATAAAACAAGATAAATATAAATTTCAAATTTCTAACCTCACGGAGAGAGATGCACCAAGTCATAATCGCATTGTGTGATACTTGAAGTGTGGGTTCACACATCTATATTTCAATATATTTTTTTAAATATAACACTGCTATATATGATCTCGGGAGGGGACCATGGGTTCACGTGAACCCGGTGACCTCCCATTAGATACGCCTCTGCTAGTCTGTGGCTAAATTGTTGTTCAAGGACATAATTTATCCATCGTTAATTTTTATATTTCTAGTAGCGAACTAATCAGCAAAATAACTCTAGATCTGCCCTTTATGTCTCGTATTGTCACAATCAGGAATTAACAATGGACAACTTTTGTAGCTAAACGGAAAAATAATAATTGTGATTTCACATTTAATTTTTTGCTCTCCTGATGACTCAAACCTACAATCTTAAAGTTGGAGGTGGAAATACTGGATACTTACATATGAACAACCCTTTTTGTCTGCTAATTCTATTTAGAGATGAATTAGTTGCAAAAAAAGATTATTAGCTATACATTAACAACAAAGTTCATAGCTAATTTTAATTTTTCGTAGTGCGCGTGTGCTTATTATAAATTAATTAACATGTTTATAATTAAGTAGTATACCTTTTCTTCTTCTTCTTGGTCATGAGCTTCTTCTCTTCTTCTAATACTTTTGATATCATTCTCTTTGATAGGTGATCTAAAAGCCTTCTTCATTAACCCTAACCAAGAAGGCCCTCCAATTATACTCTTCCCTATGAAACATTTTGTTAGCAAACTTTCATCTTGTGTTACTAAACTTAGTTGATGATCATTTGTTGTTGTTGTTGTTGTCCCTTGGCCTTGTGTGTGCTTGTTATATGAGGGGATATGTTTCTTCTTCATAATTTTGTTACAAAATGAAAGCTTATGAAAAGCATAAAATACTTTGAGGTATATATATATATGTATGTAAAAGTTAAAATACTTCCTCAAAAGATTGATTGCTTCGTTCTGAGGATAACATGTAGACGGCCAGATACACTCATAAATACATATACACGGGAGAGAGAGGGGAAAGAGGCGAGCGAGATAGGAGGAAACGAGCAAAAGAGTTATAAGTGTATCCCAGATACATGTGAATAACACTAGATACATGTATATGGAATACTAGATATATACATTTTGAAATATAGATATATATGGAGAGCGACGAGCGAGAGAGTCAGAGGCGAACCCAGAATTTGAAGATGCTGGATTCGAACCCAAGTCTCGCGGGTGGATCCTCTAGCTTGTACCAACAACACAATGACACTCTTATGCTTTTCATGGGTGCACTGTTAATTATATCTTAATTTCTATTAGTTTCTCAGGAAAATATACAATAGATATACATGATTTTTTTCAAAGTTAACGGGGCGCATGTGCACCCCCACCTAGAGTAGTGGATCTGCCTTTGGAGAGAGTCATTGTATCTCAGATATATGTGAATACACTTGAATATAATGTATCTATAATAAATTACACATAATTTCAACCTCATGTATTCGAGATATATATATTTGGACATGACCAAAATCTAACTAATAGTAATTCTAAAATGAGACACTTGAGTACGTCCTAATTTAATAAGATTTATGCTATTTATTTTTATTTTAATTTATTTATCTAATTTTGATTTGACAGAAAGAGCTTAAAAGAAAAAGAAAGGTGAAATCATACATTGTGGACATGCCAAAGACATAATGTTTGAACATGTCAGATAGTTGGATACAGCTACGTCACGAATTATGATTTATCGAGAAAATTAAAAGCTGCAAAAAGCATATATTATAGAGAATTGTCAGCTAGTGTTGGCCTTTTACTACTTTCATTTTCCTTTTTTGCATTCTTCTGGAAAAGACAACTGACTAGATTCTCTTTGGCTTAGCATGTCAATATAAGCTCGTTTGAACTTGAAAATGTATTTGTTTGTTTTTGGAACCAACTTATGTTATTAAAAAGATTTTAATATATATTCATAAAAATATCAGCTAAAAACAAGTTGAAATTTCGAATCATCAAAAATTTATGGATTATAGCACACGAAAATTGGTAAATCTGGTTTTTCCTGCTTTGGGGCTTGTTTGAACTTGAAAATGCACTCGTATTCCCCTCGGGACCAATTCACGCCATTAATAAGGTCTTAACGGACATCAATGAAAATTTCGACAAAAAATAAGCCAAAATCCTAAATCACCAAAAATATAATTGTGTGGTAATTATTTAGTGACAATAATATAATTGTTATTATTTTATTTTATCTAATAACAATAAATAAATATAAATATTTAAATCAACATTCTATATAACTATCGCTAAAGGCTTTAAATTTTTTTAATACAATAACATTATAAACTCAATTTTACTAAATATTTTTGCGACAATATTTATTGTCGCTAAAAGAAACATCTATTGACACTAATTAAATGTTTGTTTTGTTGTAGTGAACCAACTATTTTATATAGGAGAGCTATGGATGTTTCATTAAAAATGGCGCTAGATGTACGAATAATCAATATTATGTTTGATAATTTTATTTTTTTTACATAATGAAATCACATATCAGTATTAGAAATATAAGATTTTTTTCACTGTAAATTAATGAAAAAATTATGCTATACAACACATGATAAAAAATATATTTTTATAGAAATGCTAAAATAGCCATTAAATATTTTGTTTTTTCTTATTAATTTATTTAATCAAAATATTTATGAGAACAGACACTCAATGTTTTTAGTGATAAATTTCAATGAAAAAATAAATTTTATCCATACTATTTACAATTCACTATATACTTGTGATGGACTTGTAACCAAATTATCACCATATTAGTGTGCTGAGTTTTATACATAATAATTAAATTAATACCAAACATGATAGTATGATACTACTTTAATTATTATGTACATCAATCGGATGAAGAAAAGTATCCTAATTAAGTACTTTTTTTCTTTTCTTAATGGTCAATATTGCTAGTTCTTTTCAGGCATAACCTTTTAACTTAGCTTAATCTCATATCTACGTGTCTCAATTTTAAACGTATATAAATAGATATTTAAATTTTTATAAAGTTGAATCAGAGCTACACGTATCTTACAGAAAATTCGCATGAGACACACTGAAATTAATCTGACAACTCTTTAATATCAAATTTTACGTGATATGTTTAAAATCACATTATTAAAAAAATATCTAATATTTTTCACATATATTTAATTTTATTTAAGACCATATTTAAAAAAAAAACTTAAATCAGATAACAAATTAAAACGAAGAAAACAGTAATTTTACAGTGCCAAAGTGGAAAATGTATGTAGTTGTTTTCTCTTTTTCTTTTTCCTTTAAACGTCCATTCTTACACATGGAGGATGTCAGTCACTACAAAATAAATTAAAATTAGTTACGAACTTAATAGTTAATTCATCATTAAATTATTTTCAACTAACATAAACTATTTGATAATTCATCACTAATTAGAGTTAACCAAAAATTGTAATATATTTAATTATAAAATTTATCCTTAAACAAACTATAGATAAGCCAGAAAGCAAAGTGCCCCCTACAATTATATAGAGGCATAATACATAAACATGACCCTTAACTTGGCTTCAGCTGGCCACTATGACCTTTAACTTTGGATGTGCACAAGTAATCACTTAAACTTGTATAAAATTGAGCAAATAAACACATTCGTCCTACATGACACCCTACATGACAATTTTATTTCCTACCTGGCATCCTACGTGTATTATGTCATCTAGGACATGTGTGTCTACTTGTTCAATTTTATACAAGTTTAAGTGTCTACTTGTGCACACTCAAAGTTGGAGGACATAGTTGTCCGTTGAAACCAAATTAAAAATTATGTTTATGTATTATGTCAATTATATATATATCCATAAAAGAAAAAGCATGCAAAGCCAGAGAGTTCAAATGCATGAAAAGTCGTGGAAGCAGAAGAAAGATAAATAAAGGTTATATACTCTTTACTTAGTGGCCAAAAAGGAAAAGATAAAGAAGAAGAAGAATATAGCTTTTGAAAATTGTTGGAGTTATTTGAGCTTATTAATTAGAATATTATAAATTATTGCATCATCTTTCATGTTAATTAATGACTATTATGGTCCATAACATTTCCTAAATCTTAAAATAAGTGTTATTTTAATTAAAGAAAAATATCAATTATGTTTATTAATTTCTTAATCACTACATCAAAAATGATTTTTAGAGGCAATTAATTAACGGCAATAGCTTAATTGTCTCTGAATATGTATTTTTAGCAGCAATTAACAATCTTTGTATATGTCCCTAAAACCTTAGCGACACTGAATGTAATGACACTTAACTAATGACGGTAAAGACTTTGATGTGTTTATTTATCACCAATAAAAGTTATTTTTGTTATAGTTGTATTTTTTGTCAAGGTAACACTTATACTTGTGATGGGAGGGAGTAATTATACACTATGGAAGTAATTATTAGTGTGATTTAGCTTTCTGAAAAGATTTGCAAGGTATTGGACAGGAGCGAGATGTATTCGATGCGCACTCAAAAAATACCTAGTGATTGTGGATTTTCTTATAAAAAATACAATTTTAAACAAGAATACTTATACACTACTATAGCATGTTGGTTGTGTCTATGTTGCAAAAATATTGGGGATTACCTAGCACTCAATCACAAACAAAGTACTATATTTGGAATAGTTAACTCCCTCGATTTGAAGACTCTACAAGTAGACAAGGAAGGGATAATTTTTGTTGTAAATGATATACCAAGTACTATATCAAATAGTGTTCAATATTGACATTGGGGCGAGCTAAAAAGTCCCATATATATATATATATATATATATATACATAATACATATATAAAAGTTACTCATCAATTAAATATATTCAATGAGTAGTCTATGAACCAGGCTAGAAGCTTGTATGCGTAGGGTCTATTGAGCCATAACCCAATTTGTTTTTCTCTATTTTTCCTCTAGTCAATCCACGATATTTTTGCAATATAAACACAACCAACTTGCTAAGCTCGTGAAAATTTAAATTACAAAAATCAATTTGTATAGTCACAAAATTAAAACATAAATTGAAAAACATAGGAAGGACATTAATATTTGGTTTCATCACTAACTCTGTTTCTTTGTCTCATTACTATGAAAAAACTTTAGAGTTGTTTCCTCTCTATTTGCTTCAACTTGATTTTTTTATTTTAAATTTCATTCTGATCGAGAAATTTCACATTGAATAATAACTCCCTAACAAAAAAAATTCTCATATAATTTCTTCTTTTTTCATATACTTAGGTTCCATTGGAGGCGGGATTATAATTCATATTAAGGAGTATCAAAATATAAAAAGTAAACATACAAAGAAATTACAGAAATTTAAAATAGTATGTGTATATGTGTGGGGAAAATTAAAAAAAATTAATAAAGAAATTTTGAAAAAAAGAAGAAGATAAATGCCACATTTGAGAATCAAACATGTGACTTAAAATTTGTTTGTCAACTTTCTCGCTATACAAGAAGCTCCACTTATATTTATGAATGAATATATATAAGGAAATTCAATCACTATAAAAGGAACCCCAATTACCAACAAAAAAAAATCGTTGGTAAATTGATCAAATTGGTTGGCAAATTGAATTAACAATCAAATGCCAACTTATATTAATCCCTTGCTAAAAGGCTCGTCGGTAAATATTATCAACCGATTTTAATTTGTTGGTAAACTTACCAACCAAAAATCAGTTGGTAAACACCCAAAGATGTTGTTATAAAATTTTGAAACATGGCCCTGAATTTCAGTTGGTAAATTCACCAACTAATTTTTGATTAGTATATCGTTAGTACCTTTACTAACGAATTGAAAAGGAGTTAGTAATTTTTTTTCTTCATTATTCGATTCCGTTGGTAATTATAGTAGTAATTTACTAATAAATTTTAATTTATTTTTTTTTGGTTTCCCATCCGGTGTCCGGTACCCACATTGGAGCCCGACTAAATATGGATTCACGCCGGAAAGTCCCACATTGGGGGTAAAGCGCTCCCTAATAAAGGCGACTCCGTACCCAAGGGGAATCCAACCACTACAAGAAAATATACTTATTGCTACGAAAACTAAGCTATGAATTCAAAAATCGTAGCTATTACCTAGTAATAGCCATAAAAATTCAAATTTCGTGGCTATATAAAAATTCGTCAAATTTCTTAGCCACGAATATAAAGTTTACAAAGCAAAACCCTTGTATTTGCTATAATTGCTAACAATCATGACAATAATTATCTAAATAGCTACAATTTTATTGCTACAATAAAATTTTGTAGCTAATTATAACTTTTTTGCGACCCAATAAAAATAATTGTAGCAATAGCAAATCTTTAGCCATAATAAGTTATTTGAAACAAAATATTGTGGCTAAGTAA